>BLKR01003360.1:0-148957 GCA_011170035.1 Teleogryllus occipitalis
TGTGACCATCCGTTTTGCCGAGGTCTCGGAAAACGGAGCACATCAATATTCAAGAATAAGATAAGCTGTTTGAACGCGCGCCAACGCGCATGAATACAATCCGAAAATGGAAACTACGAACTATATCCGTAAGAGAGCGTCTCGGTAGAGTATGCGACACCGGTAGTCGGGAGAAAGAAAGCTTTCTTTTCTGAAGTAACAGCTGGAGAGTGAGGACATACCGATCACGAGAAGGCGGCACCTCGTACTGCTACGGACTTCAGGACTGCATCTACGATAAAAACTCTTCAAGACATTCGAGGAGGTAATTATCATATTACAATGCATTAAAACAATTCATCAGGAAAAGGATGAAAGTATAAGTGACGCATTTAAAATCTTTGTAAGAGAGAGGAGTGTGAATAGCATGAAACTAACGAGGCCATTCATTTCTTTTCTTTGCAGTTTTTTTATTTTTATATTTATTCTTCTTATACAATAGACTCAGTTGTCGTATTGTAGATTCTTTTAAATATGGAATTAAAAGCTAGTTACATTCTATAAAAGAATACGAAAAGAGTATCAACGGAAAACGAGACGGAGGCCACATCGTGAGTTGAACAACGGTACTGGAAAGGGGCGACCGTGCGGTTCTGCAGAGGGGCGGCTTTGCTCCCGACCGAGCTGCAAGGACAAGGACATCGAGCGATTGGAAGAGTCGACGCCGCAGATTTCTCTACGCCGTGAGAAGACACAGTAAGGTCGTGCCAACTTGAACAATTTGTAGATATTAGAAGGAATAATTTGTTTCGGAAAGAAAGTATTAGTACAGGTTCTTTATACCGATATTCTGTGAAAAATAGAATCAATCTTTTCTTTCAAGAAAAACTTAGCTAATTGTAAAGTTGCAACTAGGAAATTTACGACTGGAATGATTAGGCAAAGTTTTAAGTATTCTTTGAAATTGATTTAAATGAGAGAAAGGAAACAGTGTAGTTAATTATTAAGAGTGTAAGTTGTTTTCTTTTTTTCAGCAAGACAAAATTCTTGTATATGTATAGTGTTTTATGTTCATTTACTGTAACAGCAATTTAATTAGAATATACTTAAGTAAGTGGAAAGTGATTCGACTTGAGTTTCTGTGTAAGTGCATTCAATCCACAACGGCCCACATGACCCTGATCCCCGCTATTCTAATTGTATTTTTTTATTTTGCGCCCACCTTGAAAACCCATTCTGAGCTAGCCGGCAGAGGGGTGGGTCGCAACTGGCGCCCATAAGCGGGGCTCGATTATTGGATGCATTTACCAAAACTCGATTTGAGAAAAACTGAGACCAAAATTTGGTGGAACCAAAATTTCTAGTACAATTGAATCACAATTCACTAAGATTGCTGAACAGGTTACAGAGAACAAAAAAGGTGTTGTGTAAAAGTGTGTTTTTTCTGGAGTGTTTTTCAAAAAGGGTATTATATGAAAGTGTTATCTGTTCGAGATAGTGTTTGGTATTTGTGTGTGTAATAATTTGTAAAAAGTGTATTGTGTCTGGGAAAGAGGATTGATTGATTCTAGGCAGTTAATACAGTCAAAATGGCAGATAAATATAACGCGGCTAGGAATTTAACTACCGTTGAAGGATCGTCTGGGGATTCAGATAGCGATAGGGAAGTGGGAGGACAAGCTCCAAGTACCATGATCGCGAAAGAAACGGTAGAAGTAGAACAAGGAACGTCAGGAGAAACTAGCATGACCTCGCCGACGGAATCACAGCAAACGCCAACACGAGATCCGGATGAGGAACAACGAAACCTCGACAGGGCAAATTTAATGATGCAACGATTAATAGGACAATTCATGCAGCAATTAGATACGAGGTTAGGAATGCAGAATGAAAAGACAGAGGAAAATATAAAGAAATTAGGGACTAACTTAGAAACAAAATTAAAAGAAAATAACTCGGCAATAAATGCATTAGAAACTAAATTAGAGGAGAACAAGAATGCATTAGAAACTAAATTAGAGGAGAATAACTCGGCAATAAATGCTTTAGAAACTAAATTAGAGGAGAACAAGAATGCCTTAGAAACAAAATTAGAAGAAAATAATAGGAAGTTAGAAGAGAATTTAAAAATACAATTCACTGAATTAGCAGAACAGTGGAAGGTCGAATTTAAGAATGAGATTCAACAAGAATTAGGGCAGGAACACGAGAAGTTAGAAGAAAAATTCACGGAACTGGGTCATGAATTAGAAGAGAAGATTGATCAAGTTACGAAAGGATTTGAAAATAGGATCGAAATGCAATCAGATCTTATAACCACCGTGTCCGACAGGCAGACTGAGATAGAACAAGGTGAAGAGAAGTTTCAAAAATTAGTTACTGAACAAGTTAAGGTTCAAGCTAGTAAATTAGATAGTGGAATAAAAGCTCTTTCGGAACAAGATGTGGTTCTACAACACCAAATTACAGCATGTACGAATGACGTTGTAGAATTGAAAAATCAAATTGAAAATTTACCATCGAGTGGAGGAAGCGTTCCGCACACGTATTTTTCATTACCGTGTACTCCTAAATTTAGTGCAGCGGGAGATGAAAATCCATGCGTATTTATGAGACAGGTGGATAATTTCTTTTCTTTAAATTATGTTCCGGACAATAAGAAAACTCACATAGTCTATCAGATGATGCAGGGTAATGCACGAATATGGGCAGATAGTTTAGGAGAATTACCAAAAACTATGACAGAATTTAAAGAAAAATTTTAATCAAGATACTGGAACAATGAAACTCAAATTAATTTCAAAGTTAATGTAATGTATGGTACGTGGAAGAAAGGTACGATGTCCATGCAAGAATATGCAGAGGAGAAGTTAGCTTGTTTCAAATTATGTACTCCGACGATCCCGGATGACGAAATTGTCTGTTTGTTAACACGTCATTTTCTGTCAGCTACACAAAATTTGCTTAAGAATCTCTTGCCAATGTCCACGGAAAAGTTAATAACGCAGCTGGGATTGTATGATGCGACTTTCGTGTACAATGAGAGGTTACAGAGAGCAAGGGCAAATGTTAGTGGGCCGGTAGAAAGCCAAGACAGCAGGCAGCAGCAACATTATGCAAGCAAATCAGAGAAAAGAGGAACTTACAAATCGAAACAGCACGTAGAAGAACAGACCTATGCTAGACAAGATAGGACGCCGTCTAAAGATAGGAATAGAAAAAATTCTATTGATAGAGGAGTTTTCCAAAACAGAAGTACTGAACCCAGTACATCTCGCGGACATGAGTCGGAAAATTAGAAAGGTTTGTTTCGACACGCCATCCCGCCGCAAACCTAATAGAAGAATCTAGGGAAGAAGAGGTGAAGAGGTGGCGATATTATCGATCGAATTAATCTCATTTGATGACGAACCGTGGAATGAAGAAGAACAAAAGCAGATCGGATCCAGGCGACAGTGTCCGAAGCTTAAGGTTAAATGTGAGGGTGTTGATACGTCAGTACTAGTGGATACAGGTTGTGCGACCTCCGTCATAGCGGAAAGTTTGTTGAATGAATTGAAAAACCAGGGAGTGGAGGTACCTACATTGCCGCTCGTAAAGTCTTTTCTGATAGGTGCGAATCGGAAAAAATCAAAGCCAATAACAAGACAAGTTTATTTGGATATAGAGATAGGCAAGAAGTTGTGTGCCTAGTAGCGCCGGAACTTTTATATCCGCTCATACTGGGAATCGATTTCATGAAACAATACGGGGTTGTTATCAACTTAGAAAAAAATACCATGACGTTAAAACCGAATAATCAACAGGATCTCGAATTTGATTCGTTCACATGGAATTATTGGGAGGCTAATTGTTTGGAGGAAGAAGATGTGAAGCTGAAAATTCGTTCGCATGTGCAAGGAAATTCTAATCTTAATGAAAATCAGAAGAAACAATTAATTGAAGTATTACTTAGAAATCAGAAGGTGTTTTGCAAAAACAAGAATCCAGTAAAAGATTTTCAATTCGAAATAGAACTAACAGATAAAACGCCATTCACGGGTTACCAATATGTCATTCCAGAAAAACATAAGGAGGAGGTGGATAAGCTCATTGCTACAATGGTTAAAGATGATATTATCATGAAGTCCAAAACCTCTTATCTAAGTCTGATAGTGCTCGTAGAAAAGAGTAATGGGAAGATAAGGTTGTGTTTAGATGCAAGACGATTGAATCAAGTTACCCTACCGTACAGAGACAGACCGTTGCGTGTAGAGGATTTAACTAATCAATTATCCGGCAACAAGTGGTTGAGTTCAACCGACTTCACTGCATCTTACTGGCAAACAGCGATAGCACCTGAATGTAGACAATATACAGGATTTATTCACCGGGGAATTTCGTATGTTTTCAAAAGAATGCCATTTGGACTCAAGAACAGTGCATCTGCTCTTGTGCAATGTTTAGATAATATCATTGACAGAGAGATGTCCAGCGATGTTTTTATCTATATTGATGACGTGCTCGTGTATTCGAAGGCATTTGAAGAACACATGAACAAGCTAGATATTTTGCTGAAACGTCTCATTGAAAATAATTTACAGTTGAATTTGGAAAAAAGTAATTTTTGCACTAAACAAGTTAAATTCCTAGGTTATGATTTGACAGTCAACGGAGTCAAAATGAACATGGAGAAGATGCAAGAGATAGATAAAATTGCACCGCCCAAAAACACGAAACAGCTTAAGAGTTTGTTAGGTTGCGTCAATTATTACGCCAGATTTATTCCTAATGTCGCCATGCACATTGCAATATTTCTTCCGTTACTGCGATAGCACACTAGATGAAAGTGGGATTACAATCGGAAAGTACAATTTCCACAGTTTACGATCACTTAAATAATAACAAAATGATGAAACAAACCAATAGACAAACAAACCGACAAGAATCATGTAAAGAAGAAAGGAGAAGGAAGAAGAAGAAGAAGAAGAAAGAAGGAGAAGAAGAAGAAGAAGAAGAAGAAGAAGAAGAAGGAAGAAACAAGATAGCTCGACATTCCAGAATCAAGACAGAAAGGAAGAGCATCAAGTTTGGTTAAAAAGATTTTTTCGGCATATGAAATCAAATCCCACAAAATCTTTTTTCCGAAAGAAGGGGTTATGTGACCATCCGTTTTGCCGAGGTCTCGGAAAACGGAGCACATCAATATTCAAGAATAAGATAAGCTGTTTGAACGCGCCCCAACGCGCATGAATACAATCCGAAAATGGAAACTACGAACTATATCCGTAAGAGAGCGTCTCGGTGAGAGTATGCGACACCGGTAGTCGGGAGAAAGAAAGCTTTCTTTTCTGAAGTAACAGCTGGAGAGTGAGGACCTACCGATCACGAGATAGGCGGCACCTCGTACTGCTACGGACTTCAGGACTGCATCTACGATAAAAACTCTTCAAGACATTCGAGGAGGTAATTATCATATTACAATGCATTAAAACAATTCATCAGGAAAAGGATGAAAGTATAAGTGACGCATTTAAAATCTTTGTGAGAGAGAGGAGTGTGAATAGCATGAAACTAACGAGGCCATTCATTTCTTTTCTTTGCAGTTTTTTTATTTTTATATTGATTCTTCTTATACAATAGACTCAGTTGTCGTATTGTAGATTCTTTTAAAGATGGAATTAAAAGCTAGTTACGTTCTATAAAAGAATACGAAAAGAGTATCAACGGAAAACGAGACGGAGGCCACATCGTGAGTTGAACAACGGTACTGGAAAGGGGCGTCCGTGCGGTTCTGCAGAGGGGCGGCTTTGCTCCCGACCGAGCTGCAAGGACAAGGACATCGAGCGATTGGAAGAGTCGACGCCGCAGATTTCTCTACGTCGTGAGAAGACACAGTAAGGTCGTGCCAACTTGAACAATTTGTAGATATTAGAAGGAATAATTTGTTTCGGAAAGAAAGTATTAGTACAGGTTCTTTATACCGATATTCTGTGAAAAATAGAATCAATCTTTTCTTTCAAGAAAAACTTAGCTAATTGTAAAGTTGCAACTAGGAAATTTACGACTGGAATGATTAGGCAAAGTTTTAAGTATTCTTTGAAATTGACTTAAATGAGAGAAAGGAAACAGTGTAGTTAATTATTAAGAGTGTAAGTTGTTTTCTTTTTTTCAGCAAGACAAAATTCTTGTATATGTAAGGTGTTTTATGTTCATTTACTGTAACAGCAATTTAATTAGAATATACTTAAGTAAGTGGAAAGTGATTCGACTTGAGTTTCTGTGTAAGTGCATTCAATCCACAACGGCCCACATGACCCTGATCCCCGCTATTCTAATTGTATTTTTTTATTTTGCGCCCACCTTGAAAACCCATTCTGAGCTAGCCGGCTGAGGGGTGGGTCGCAATATATATATATATATATATATATATATATATATATATATATATATATATATATATATATATATATATAAAGCGCATATTAGGTTATAAACACGACAAAACAGCTTTTCGTTAAAATATATGCATTTTTGAAAGTTTCAGACATTCAACTTTTTTTCGAACGCCTATTCTTTTGCCTTACGCCTTGATTACATTGCTTAACATCATTTTTGTAACAAAGAATGTGAATGGTGTTCTTAGCTAAGACTAGGACACTGAATTCACATATGAAATCTGTTTTTGTCCAGCGGGCTGTTTTCGTGTTCCACGCCACTCCTTTTCAATGTAAATGCTTGAAAACGCTGCATATTTGGTTATTTTTCTGTAGCTTTATTTAATTATTCTGCAGATGTAAATGTTCAGAAATACTTGTAATATATACAAGGACATGTATACATGACTCTGAATTCAGAAAATTCACCGTTAGTAAATGAAAAAGTTTTGACAACATTGCTGATAAATCATGATGGAATAGATAGAATCGCGTTGCGTTTCTTGTAAGTTGAGTCCAAGCATTGTGAGATCTGACAGTATGGAAGGGGCTTGAATGTGACTGCCTGTTGTTGTAGATTCGTGAAGGTTTGTGTTTTGTTTTAATTCAGAAGAAGAAATGCCTTGTAACTGTGTAAATATTCCAAATAATTTATGTTATATCCGTGACGAACTAACTCTGAAATTGCAAAAAACAAACCTTTATCCTCTGAGAACGAAATGTTATGATTTTTTTTTTCGGATGTAAGGTAGGTGACCAGAAGAAGAAATGGGCTTCCCATATATATATATATATATATATATATATATATATATATATATATATATATATATATATATCCCATGCTATTTGTCGTGACGTTATGCTTAAAAGATTCACAACACATGCTCTATGCTGTTCTCATGATTTGCATAGAACCAACGGATCACATAACATGTTATTTCTGTTAGACCAAATAGCTGGAATCACCTCAAAAACGAAGAAAACTGCAATATCCTAATTTGCCATCTACTATAAGGCCTGTATGTCACAGTCAAGAATTGCCGGTACCACTATCTCCTGATAACGTGACAGTGAATGAAGATGAATGCTACACAGGCGAACATTCAGAAGACAGAGAAGGGATATATCCATGCAGACCTTTCAAGCCTTCTGTGAAACATTCCAAGCCTCATCTTCACTTTTCTTAATACTTGTTGCTATTGTGTTTCTTACTGTATACATATGGATCTGTTGTTATTAGAGCCCAGTGTTATTGAAGGCAGAAATTTCTTCCTTAATGCATTCTTTAATTTAATTTGATTTATTTTCGTCAAAAAACTGTAAAAACTATGTCGTGTGAGGGAGAAATTTTATCTGCGCTCGATTTCTTGAGCTACAAATTCCCTCTCCCATCCTGTGACATACTTGAATAATGACAGGAAGTAAAAAGAAAGCAAAACCAGCAACATGCTTAATAATACTAGGGAACACTGTTTTTGCCCAACATACTCAATTTTATACGTAGATTACGAATATCTTAATAAAAACGCCATATTAGTCAGAGATTTTAAATATACCGTATCCTTATACCGTAACGTATCGTATTTGCAATTAATTCAAATTCATTTAATTGCACCTATGATGAGATATATAGAACCAATACACATAAGATCTATTTAAAAATAAAATATTTGTTAAGTTCATCTGTGCCATTTTCACGAGAAAGCAACAAAATTAGGTGTTCGTGTTTTTTTACCGTCTGTATTCGACGATTGCAGTCTTTATTCTTGCGTCTGGTAGACGCGCTCAATTACGAGTGGTGGTCTTAGAAGGTCTTAGAGGATGTTTTAAAAACACGTCACGTGCACCCTAATATTTTCTATTGTGCACCGTCACCGGGGTGCTCACTAGTGTTGTGTGTCTCCTGTAGAAGGAACCTTTGGTTGTTATATGGAAAACTCAAATTATTGTCATTCGTTTTACCAATGCTGTGAAGAATACCAACAATCCATTTTAATGTCAGCATATAATTGAACGAACATGCGCATTCCATTTTTTACTTGTTTTTACCTCATAAGAAGCATGCTTATAAAATTTTGTAGAAATGAAACCAGAGTGACAGTGCGGAAATTAGTATAGGATATTATTAATTTTAAATCTTAAATACGTTCATATCTTTTTACCGTAGGTGATATAAACTATTTATGATGATTTTCGAAATTAGCATGATCATTTCCATTGAAATCACCTACTTTCATCCTGGACGTATCAAAAAATATTTTTCCCTAGTTCAATTAACATTTCAAGTTATTTCCTGCACAGTTTTTAGAAGATTTTATTTGTTTTGTCTTAATTTGGAATAAAATAGTCAATATTTTCCAAAATTACAAAAGCATATTTTCTCAAAAATGATTTAAAACCTTTTGTTTCGTGCGGATGGAACACAATGCACTGAATTATGAGACTTGTAAGTAATAATAACCATAGTAATAATTTCATTTATTCATTTCATTTTTCGATTTTTAAATGCACATTCGTATTTTTCAGCATTCTCTCTTTGTTAATACTTACACTAGATGCACAAGAATTTGCAGACGTAACATCTTCAAAATATCTCTATTCAATAAAGTTTCGTGTGTACGAGGTAACAAAAAGGCTCATTTTCAAAATCTTCCAAATGAAATGTGTTACGAATGTAATCAATATAATTTTCTAATCATTTCTCTCATCAAAACATGAACAAAAGAACTTCCCTGCAAAAACTTCGATTTCATGATCAGGAGAAAGAAAAGTTGAAATTTCCTTACTGGCATTAATGAAAAGTAAAAATTTTCGGGTTTATCTTTATTTAAATAACTAGTGATGCTACAGAATGGCACAGAATTTCTCGTACTAGTTAGTTTTCTAATTTCTTTGGCCTGGTCTAGCTTTTCTGCCTTGCCTCATACTTTTTCCCAACTGCCATCTATCGCAGCACAAAGTATATTTCTTGACATGTTCTCTAATTTTCGGTTTGCTAATAGTAGAACTGAAATATTACTTCAAGAATATTAAAGAATATATAAATATCGTGAATAGCAATTTTTATTAAAAAATTTGGAGCCGTTTTTGAGAAAATTCTGAAAATATCCGTGGGCTTCATGTAAAGCACCCCTAAATTTTAAAGAAAGTTTTTCAGAATATCAGCGCCTGAGTCGACCCCGACCAGGGAATATCCATTTTGGAAAAATATCCTACGTATGGTTTAGGCGCTAATGGTGTTGACCGATGGACAGATGGACAGGCAGGCGGACGTACGTTTTGAAAAAACACTTTTTCGTTATCAGGGTACCCCAAATGTGAATTTCCGTTGAAATCTCGAAGTCGATTTTTCGCAGCACTCTATACTATGTATATTACCCTGTATATACGTTCGTATACGAGAAAGTAAACTAGTGGTGATACAAATGGCATAGACTTTCTCGCAGTAAAGTTTTCTAATTTCCATGGAGAGGACGGTTTTGCCCCATCCTCTTGTCAGCTGCCATCTATCGCCGCCCAATGACGTAATTTCCGTAATTTTTCTGTCTAATAATAGAACCGAAATATTACTTTAAGGATATTAAAGAAGAGAAAAATCCATGCCATCAATGGCAATTTGCATGGAAAAATGTGGAGCTGTTTTTATGAAAATGGCGTTTAAGCATTACTGTAAATGCAAAATATTAAGCTCTTTCTTACAGAAAAGTTCGAAAAACTTCATTTGACGTCATTTGAGGAACTTTAACTTGCAAATTCAATAGTGTTTACGAATCGCTTATAATGTGTGTGCTATTAACGGTGTGAGAGATATTAATAAAAGAAATATACTTCTGTAATTTTTAAAAGACAAACGAATAGAACAAAATGTCATTTTTAACAGCTTTACTTCACTTTCAACAGTGCAATTAGCACCACACGTTAGAAAAAATTGAAGAAAAAATTGGAGCTGTTATTGAGAAAATGACGTTTGAGCGTTTCTGAAAACACGGAATATTGAACTCGTTTTAACAGAACACTGTTGAGTTTTTTAGAAAATTTATGAGACATTATTTAAAGCACATGTACCTATAAATACAATAATATGAACAAATTGTCGCTAATGTAAATAATAACCTCGTGAGAGACAAGTAAAAAAAACTATATTTTTGTAATTTTCGAAAAAACAAAAGAATAGAGCAATAATGTGTCTATGTCACCTTATAGAGTACACTTAGCACTTTCCCTACCAAAAGTTTAAAGAAAAGAAATGGTATTTTTTGAGAAAATCTTGTTTTTGTTATTTTTTAATATTTCGCACATTGCGCGCAATATTGCGTGAAAACTACTAAAATTTTCAAAGCATGCACATGAACTTAATGAAAGAACTCTCTATGGACGAAAACATTACTTGTAGGAAAATTCTCTATCTTCAATTTTGTAATTGTAGGAAGACGTGGAAAAAATTCAATCATTTGAAAATTCAGAATTAACCCTAAAAATCGGACCTATGTCACCTTTATAAGCGTATTTTACTTTATTCTGACCAGAAATTTGAAGAAAAAATTTGGAACCGTTTTTGAGAAAATTTTCAAAATGTTTCAGGGACATCATGTACAGTACCCCCAAATTTTAAGAATGTTTTTGAAAATCTCGCAGATTTGACTCGAGCCAGATGGACAGGGTTTCATTCATTTAGAATAAGAAATCTGTAGTTCTGCTTGATTTGCGAGAATATGTCATTTCACGTTTACGAATAAATCCCCAAATATATTCCTCCATCATGTGTTACTTGTAGGTAGAAGCGTTCAAAATGTTGCATGTTCTTTTAAAAATGCTCTCCTTGCTCCTCGAAATAGGAACCCATGTTCTCTTTCAAGCTATCAAGCTGGCATCAACAATATGTATTTTGAGAGACTTCCTGCAGTTCGTTTTGCTGTACTTTGTAACCAGAGTGTCAACCAGTTCAACATAATTCTCAGCTTTATGATTTCTAAGGAAGCTCTTTACTACTTGAATAAAACTGGCACATGCCTCATTTTCCTTGCCCTGAGAAGCTTGGGAAACTCTTTACAGTCAATATCTTTCTTGGTTTGAGGTCCAACGGAAACGCCAGGTTTAACTTTTGCTTCGGAAAGATTTGGGAAGGCATGTTGTAGATGCTTGAATACTCCAGACTCATGGCCAACGCTACTGTAGCACCCAACAAAACTGTCCTGCAAACAAGTCCAAATCGTCAGTCCCGTTTTTATGTGTAAAGGTAGCATTAGTACCTTTCGAAAGTCTACAAGTGGCTCCCAATAAATGATGTGATTGCTGCCGTGAACTCTGTACTTTTATGCCAGTATCGTTTATGGTTTTGTGCATTAATATTATTTGTATTAGATTTCTGAAACAATCAGTAATTTGAATTCAAATAAGACATTTCGACGACTACAAAATATTCTATTAAAAACGGTACCAAAAGAATATAAAAAATTAAGTTACCAGTTGTGTAAATATCATTGTGACGGCCACGAAAGCTAAGTTTCAGAGGTATTACCACAATATACTACATACTTGCTGCTCAATTAAACGGAAAACAATGATGTCAAACTAGAAACAGAACATTTCGGAAAATTTGTTACACAGTGAAATTTTCATATTTAAAAAGAATGTGCTTGTGAGTGTTATTCGGAAAGCTTAATTTCATTTTAACTATACAGGATACCGTTATATGCTAAAAACGTGAAAAATAGATGGGTCTTTCATCAAACAGTGTGTATGTGTCGATATATATATATATATATATATATATATATATATATATATATATATATATATATTTATATTGTGACCTTTCACTTATTTTAGGAATACTATATGACGAGGTTATATCAATTTCAAACCTCACGTATTCACCAAATATGTGACCGCTCCCTACTATGGGATACAAATGAGCGGATCACTCTAATAACTTAATGTTACTACTTGACCTTTGACCTGGTAAATCAATGTCACATCAAAATTTAGGAAGATTTTCTTATGTCCTAATCGTCCTACAGGAAAAGGGTTCGTCTTTTATCCTGCTTTTGAATATTAAAATAAATACAGGCAAGTTAACTTTGAACTTTAACAAAGTTTTGATATATTCTACCAAATCTTCTGATACAATTTCGTTAAGAATTTACACATTACCTAGAAATTCATATTACTTGCTGTAGTGTTCAGCAATTTCGTAAATATTGATCAACTGCAGTTGTACCTTTTCTATTTGTAAAATACTTTGAATGACCCAATATAATCTTTCACTTTTACACAAACACAATGAAATACCTTTATACAATTCACAAAAACAAAAAAAACATCAAATCACATACACTGCTGGAAGAAAATTTACATGTGCAATGTACACTTTGCATCTACCTTTTAAATAAACTGGTACAATGAATGAGATCCCTTTAATAAGCGGTTTAATGTCACGCAACTTATTAACCTTTTTACTATTTAATTAAAAACAATTTAAATCATGAATTGCAGAAAAGAATATTCATTAGAGGGACAAATATAGTAGTTAAACAAAAGAATTAAAAGAATAAATTTTACACATTTTTGCATGAATAATTTATCTGAATTCTCGTTACGATGGAAAAATACTGAAAAGTTACGCTTAATAGCCGATAATTTAAATGCCTGGCTATTTAAATGCTCTGGTAGCAAGAAATTAGATAAATCCTGTTGATAAATTTAGAAAAAATCCTCTAACTCGTGGTGTAGCCAAAATCCATGTTTTGTTGCTTCTTGATACCGAAATATCGATAGACGGCAAAACATCCGTCTGTCCGTCTGAGGTCAACGCTAGCGCCTAAACCGTTCAGCCTAATTTCTCCAAATTGATATTCCCATATAGTGCTGGCTGATGTCGCGGCTCCTGGAATTTGAAACCGATATTTAAGTTTTGGTGGTACTTAACATAAAGCCCATCGGACATTTTCCAAATTTAAAAAAAGGCTCCAATTTTTTTGATTAAATTTTATTGTTGAATAGTGCGAAGGGCGTTCACGGGAATGAGGAAGGTATCAATTTCACTGATATCTTCGATTATTCGAAAATTGCAAAAAAAAACTCAAAACTACCAAACTGAAGATAGATTTTTGCCTTAAACAATGTGGGTAGTACAAAATTAGCACTAAAAATATGCTTATGTACATTTTTTGAAAAAACAATAGTTTTTGCGTAATTTGTGCTTGAAATTTATAAAAATTTTATTCCTCAAAAACCGCTCCAAATTTTTTCTGGATATTTTCTCTACTTATGTAATAAGGGACGGTAAAAAATATGGCACTAGTCCAAATTTCGGGTGTCGCTCGAAAAGTGATAAAACAACTTCAAAACTACAAAATTGAAAATTTTTAATTTTTGTTTCACACAAAGTCTGTGTCAAATTAGCTCTTTAAAAAAGATCATGTAGGAGTTTTTGGAAAAACTAGTAGTTTTGCGTAATATGCCCTTGAAATTTACGGATATTTTTCCCTCAAAAACAGCTGCAATTTTTTTCTTCAATTTTTTTCCACATATGTAATAAGGGACGGTAAAATTATGGTAATAAATAATAAATAAAAAACTAGTGGTTCTGTAGAATGGCACAGACTTTCTCGCTCTAGTTTGTTTTCGATTCTCTTAGCCTCGACCAGCTTCTGGATGGTCTTCATCTCTTCCCAACTGACATCTGTTGCCGCCAAAATGACATTTTTTCACTTTTTCTTAATTGTTTGGCTGCCAAATGCTAGAACTGATACCAGTATACACTTCTTACTATCATATAATTTTAAATCTCGTGTCCTACGGAGATGGCCATGGTGGTTAATTAGCGTGTACGGAGTCATCTCTCTGGAGGCAAGGTTCGCAGGTTCGCGCCTTTGTTTGTGGATTATTTGTCACAATTCTATGTTTCCGCAGAAACTAATTAAGAATTGCAGAAACTTTATTGAAAACCATTTGAAGCTATTCTAATCCCCAAAAAGATTAATCAAGATAAACTATTTGTGCTAAACGGCTCAACATTGCTACATTTTCCATTATGTTATGTTGCTTCATGAACAAGCGAAAGTGTTTTCAACCGGCAAAAAATATTTTCCGCAACGAGTTATGCCTTCTCAGTGGCTATCTTCCTATTTTTTGCATTTTATCAATTTTTCGGCTCCCTAATGCTAGAACTGAAACAGCAGGCTCTAATATCTATTATCGAAGTGCCACTCCTTATAGCCGAGGTAGTTAAATGGCGGGTGTTGTTTCTGCGCTTGGGAAGAAGGGGTTGTTTGTTCAAGGCTCGCTCAGAGATAATTATTTATCACAATTCTCTGTTGCGAAGAATTTTGAGAATTTCAGAAACTTTATTGAAAATCATTTGAAGCAATTCTACACACGTATACAATCTATTAAGGTACTAAATGAACTGGAAGTGTCTGTGTGTGATTTTCATTTCATGAACTTTTAAACAAGTTTTCAACTCTCGTGTTCGATTTGTAAAACGTATATCACATCAAATTAATTGTCTTTTTTGTACATTTGTATGAACCGCGTATGCTTTCCTCTTAAAAAGAGAAAATTAAACATTTCACGGAAAATTAATACTTGTATCACACAAGGAATTAGAATATCGTATAAAAACAAACGTACCCTTTACTTTATTTCTGAGTATCATGACGTATCACCCGATTTCCCTATCTACTTCCGAGAATACAAAATAATTTTAAGGAGAGTAATAGTTCAGGAAAAAATAGTGAAAAATAATCAGAATATTTTGAACGCTAGTAACAAAATTAAAGCAATGTGGAATATCATTAAAAAAGAAGACCACATCATCTCAATACCTTGTAAAGAATGTTGTTTTGGAGGATAACGAAAGAGAAGAAAGTTATCAGGAAAAAGTTGCAAATCTCTTCAACCAACACTTTTCTGGAATTGCGGCTTATCTCACGAAAGAACTAAAACCACAAAATACGTCATATGCTTCCCCAAAAATTCTCGACACGATGTTTATATCCTAAACTTCTTCCAACGAAATCCTCAGGATCGTCAGTCAACTAAAAAATAAATATTCATCTGGTTTCGATGAATTTCAGGGGTGTTTATTAAGAACTTGTGCACCTGCCTTTACACACCCCAAACTCACATTTTTAATGCTTCTTTATGCACAGGAATATTTCCAGATATTTTCAAAACAGCAAAAATTAAGCCACTTTTTAAAAAAGGGGAAAAATGACATCACAATTATCGGTCAATTTCTCCCTTGTCAATTTTCTCAAAAATTATAGAGAAGCTTTTCTACACCCGAATGGAAGCTTTTTTTTAGGAAAAACGAAGCATTTTCAGACTCGCAACACGATTTTAGAAAATCAAAATCTACGGAAACTGCTATTTTTTTGAAGATGTTGCTTCATCAATAGACCAAAATGAAGGGCCCATTGGGATATTTTTAGATCTTTCGAAAGCTTTTGACGTTATTGACCATAAAATCTTGCTCTCAAAATTACCTTCAAATGGAATTCGTAGTATTACCCTAGATTGGATTACCTCGTACCTTAACCATTGAACTGAAGAGTAGAAGTATCGTACTGACACGAAATGACATTATTTACTTATCTCTCCAATTCTTTGCCACTTAAGCACGGGGTTCCGCAAGGTTCGATCCTCTTTCTGTTATACGTAAACGATATGCCCTCCTTTATTAAAAATCGAAGATCAGTCGTGTTTGCTGATGACACGAATGATTTTTGCAAAAAAGAAGCAAAAAATAGTGCAATTTCAGATGTTTAAAATCGGTTTCGTAATAACAAATTAATAGTTAACAAGGAAAAACGGTTTCAATGCATTTTTTCATTTCAAGTCGGCAATCGCGTGCTCCATTGAAAATGAGCAATATGCAATTAGCTGATATTAAAGTAACAAAATTTCTAGGCAATTCAATTCAGTCAAACCTCAATTGGAATGTACATATATCATAATTAAACACTAAATTATGTTCATTATGTTACGCATTCAGAATTATTTCAAATTCTGTCAGCCTTCATGCCGCTCGTTGCGTATATTTTGTAAATGTACATTCCCGCCTAAGATATGGAATTATATTCTGGGGAAGCTCATTCTGTAGTATTCCGACCTTTAAATTGCAAAAGAAAATTATTCGAATAATGAAAAAATGCCATCCCCGTGATCCTCGCAAGCCTCTTTTCATTGAGCTTGGAATCTTACCATTGCCTTGCCTATTTATCTACGAATCTGTAATATTTGTCAAAACTGACTTACTTAACAGCGGGAACATGTTTTCATGTAATACTGTTATTTACAATTATAACACACGTCGTAGAAATCACGTTCATCAAGTATCAGTATCAACAACTCAGTACAAGATATCCACATACAATACACGTACGTTGCTTTACAACGCATTGCCAGATGACATTAAACAATTAAAGTAGGTCAGTAAATTTTTTTCAGCTGCATAACTGTTTCTATACAATTAGAGACTATTCTAATCATCAAAAAGAAAAATAATGTCTATTTTAACAAAACAATGACATATAATGGATTAGTTTACTTTTGTAGTGTACATTTTAAAAAATACTTAATACGCCTGTAATAAGTAATGTACTTCAGCTTTCCGGTCAATGACCCTCATCTCGATCAGTTTTTTGTCTAGTTTCACTGATCCATTGAGCAAATGCTGAGATGGCCCCATGTTATGTTTCTGGACATGAATGTAGTGTCACTATGCGCATGTTTTGTTGATTTTTTTGCTTATAGTGGTAGCAGTGGAGCTAAGGGTGAGTTACTATATTGTTAGCAAAGCAGGAAAATCAAGTCTACAGTTCGTTTATTGTTGCAAATACTTTTTCTATAACCCGGGAATGAAAATGTATAGTATTTCAAATGTTGATAATCTCCCGCTTTTCTAAATTTTATTATTATTATTATTATTATTATTATTATTATTATTATTATTATTATTATTATTACTGTTTTATCTTGCAACTGTTTATCGTTAAAATGTTGGGATGGTATTCTGGTACTGAAAACGTTCTTCCGTAAACCTCATATACAGTTTTCACTGTTTTTTGACCAAATAAATCAAATCAAACCGATTTAAATAAACTAATCAATCTATTAACATGCAATTTAAATGCAATATATACACTTCCCATGGGACCGACTTGTATATCCTTAACGGCTGACCGGGAGTGGTGGCTCAGGGTATCAACTAATGTCGTTGTAAAGCTTCTGAACGAGAGGTTCGAGTCATGACGATGGCAGTATTTTCGACACTAGCCGGATAGCTAGGTCGAGTCCAGTTGCTGAGTGGAAAAGAATTCTCCCTGTCGGCTGCTTTGATCCGTTAGTTTCCGAGGTTTCTCTGATCAACACCAGGCGAATGCCGGGACTACCCTACTAAAACGACCGCATGCGATCTTTTCTTCCCATTCTTTGTTGTATCTACCTTTTAATTGTATAGAAACAATTGTGTGTGTAAGTAGAGACTATATCGAGCACCACAAGGAAAGTAACATTAATTTTAACAGTGATATTTTTTGCATTATTTACCATTTGGAGTGTGTAATTCTAAACTACCTGTAGCAATTATTGCACCGCAGCCTCTGTGTCAATGACGCTCATCTCGATCAGGTTTTTCCTACAGTTTTCATGATTCTTTGAGCAAATGCTGAGATGGCCCCTTATTTTGCTTCTGAAAATAAATGTAACTTCATTATCTGTACAAGTCTTGTAGAATTCAGTAGGAAATATAGTTATTCCAATTATCGTTCTCCATCTTTACACGGCAGGAAGTATTATTCCTTGACGAAGGACATGATGAGGGATAAGAGCCCAAATTTATTGCTGATATACCCTTGAAAATATATTTTATTACAAGGTAGCGAATACTTTTTTTAACATTCCTTGCAAAAAGATTAATTTTTTCTGTTTCCAAAATTCAAGTAGTATATGGCTTAGGGTAGGGATCACAGAATTTTGAAAACGTGCACAGAATTCACTTCTCCCCATAGCACGTCAAACAGTTTTTAACTGTTTTTGGCGTAAAATGAATAAATAAATAAAGAAAGAAATAACAATGATTTTCCCCATCTTCAGGCAACAAAGAATACGAGATAAAAATATTTTTTTTAAAGAACAAATTAATTGAATAAATTGAATTTCTGAATTTAGAATAACTTATTCAATCATAATGAAACATAGCACTCCCTAGAAAATAACAAGTAAGACTCATAAGTTGGAATAAAAAAAATAATACATCAATATTACATTAATTGTTAATACTGTTATTGCTTCTATTATATTATTTTCCTTATTCACAGTTTTCTGATTTTAACAGTAATTACACAGAATCACAAAATCAAAGTAGAAAGTGGTACATTTTACTTCAAATAAATTGGGCATTACTTTTCAGCAGGTGGACCTGAAAAATCGCATACTTTTTCGCATTACTTGTAACAGCTGCAATATTATAATACACACACATTTAAATTCTTTCCAATCAGCAAGAATATTTGTGGCGCACTGGGGTTCTTAGCAATAGCACTATTCCTTTACACCACCCATATCACAGATAGGCCTCCCTTTACCGTCACTTCAAAAAGAACTTTCATGAAAAAATTATCTTCAATATTATAGAAGAAGGAAGATGTAGAAAAAATTAAAATTTTGTGACTTTCAAAACTTCAGTTCAAAGTTCAACGAAAATGATACCTGTGTTATTCTGTAAATGTCCTTTTCGCTATTCGAAAAGACGTTTAAGCAAAATATTTGGCGCCATTTTTTAGAAAATTTTGAAAATGGAAAGGTATCTTGTAATGTACCCAAAAATACAAAAATATACCACCAAAATTTCAAAGTTGCAGGGCAGCGAGTTCGGCCAGATCAATTAGTGAACTCGAGAATTTGAGAGAAAATAGTGTAAACGGTTTAAGCGCTTACGTTGACTGCAGGCAGAGAGAAAGACGGCCAGACACACACCGAATTTTTCTGTCAAAAAACCGCGGATTTCTGCTGCAGAATTGCATTACACTATTACTACGTAAGCATGTACTATGATGAGAAACTAGTGGTGCTAAAACAGCATTTACGTTTTCGCATTAACAATGTAAACTGTTAATCGAAGACATCTTTAAATAAGTTCATATGCAATTTTTCGAAAATATGAGTAGTTTTCTTGTTTTTCTTCAAATATAAGAATTCTTAAAACATTCGGCTTCAAATTGGGCCCAAATGTTTACTTCAAGTTTTTTCTTTAGATAGAGCAAAAGACGCTTAAAAATGGCGCAGATAACATTTTCGGCTAATTTTCTGAATTTTCGAAAATTTCAAAAGTTACAGATAATGCGAGAAAATATGTGCTGTTTTAGTGCCACTACTCAATAATTTGATTCGATAGTACTAGGAAAGACCGTTCGGGGTGGGTCAATCGAGTAGAGAAACTTTCATGTTGTGCTACTTATTGCTTACAATATTTCGTGGTTTAAGTGGTATTGCCTGCTTTGTGCATTTCGGAATTGATTTGCATAATGGAATGTTATTATAATTATCATATTGCTTTCGTGTACACGGAACTATGCGCTGACAGCAGCAACTTTGTGCAGTTCAGTAATTTTAGTTGATGCGGACCACCTGTGTATTCATAACCTCTCATTATGTGTACTCTGTGTACATTTCTGTAGCGTACATGTAATTTCAAAGTAAGTTGTATATACATGCATGGAAATTTCTATGATCTTGACTCTGCAAATTTACCGGTGCTATGTGTCTCCTTGACTACATTAATTATTTTAATTTGTTTTTGATACTTTCACTGCTCGTTTATTGTCAGTAATTGTTTGCAATTGTTTTGACACTAATTTTGTGTTATCATTTGCAATATTTTTTAATCAGTTATTGTTTTTTACATAAATTTTTATGTATTTTAATTCTACCAATAGTTGTTACCTGAAAGGATGATCGTGAAGACATACTAAATTGATAGTGTGGACATGAAGAAATAAATGGCACAGCATTGAATTTTCCGTTGTCCTCAACAGTCTTTCCTAGTAGTATGAAAATATTATTATTATTATTATTATTATTATTATTATTATTATTATTATTATTATTATTATTATTATTATTATTATTATTATTATTATTATTATTATTATTATTACAAATACTCCTTCCTTTATTTTTGCTTCTCTGATCCTTGGAAACTTCTCTTGCAAATACAAGCATCTTCGAATCTAAGTGTTTGATGAGACCCAATTTAATGTGCAGCGGATGCAGGTAACAAATTTTGGGGTCAACAAAATGGAGAGTACACATTTCTCTGTCCGGTCAGTAGTTCAGTCCGTACAGGCCATTTTTTTCGCACTATGGATTTTTTCTGTCTCTGCTGTCCCACTCACATAGAAAACAGCAGTTCTTTGTGTACCCGAGCTAAATGCTGAGAAAAATACAGTTACCTTGAGATCTCCACATATTTTCCAATTGTACGAGTATTTCTCATATTCGGTAAGTGAAAGAAGCAGTTTAAAGTCCTCGTACGACTTCTTCAGGTTAACTGCACCAATCGGAATAGAAGGGAATATGTTCTCATTGTGGAGAAATACTGTCTTCAAACTTTAGCAAATTAGCAATAGCACTGTCCCGAAAGTTCCCGGCGTGGCTACCCGAATTCGTTTCCTACGCTCCGTGAAGTCACGGAGGTTCAGAGTATTCGAATCTCTCTGGTTCCTGGTTGGATGACCGGCCAGGAACCCCGCGATCTAACGGCGCCGAGCTCCTGGCCGAAAGGATAAAAGGCACTGACTGCGACGTGATGAGACTTAACAAAGATAGTCATTTCTTACTGTTAGTAATCGGGGATTCCTCAATGGTTCGTAATTTCCAGCATTAGGTGTTCTAGCAGGATCATCTTTTGGTACATAGTGGCTCAAACCTAACATCAACGACTCTGTAGAAAGCCGTGGAGCACGCCGTCTAACCGACTTTTGACGTGCAAGTTGCGCTCGGCGAGCATGCTCTGTACACAACCCACTATCTTATTTGTCAGTGCGAAGGGTAGGCATTTGGCATCGGCGTCCATTAGCACCATACACAATAGATGCCACTTTTATTGAGATATATTTTGAAAAACTAAACAGCGATCACGAAAAACACTCACTTTCGTGCAGGCGGAAAGAAGATTCCATCCTTTTAGTCGTGAAGTTAAAATCTGACTGTTGCTTCGACAAATTGGAATCACGAACAAGATCGTTGAGATCCCCTTGAGATCAAAAATGTGGTCCTTTTTTAGTCACGGGAGGCTTGAACTGTTGCGTTAGCATGAATATCATCACTTTCTTCTGAATGTTCGTTACTGTAGCATTCATCTTCATTCACTGTCACCTCTTCTCAGGAGGTAGTGTTACCGGTAATTCATCAGTGACATAAAAGCCTTATAGCAAATGAGAAAAGGATAATGCAGTTTTCTTCGTTTTGGGGGTGATTACAGCTAATTTTGTCGAACGAAAATAACTCTGTTGTGTGATTTGTTGGTTTTCTCCAAATGATGGGAACAGTAATGTGTCGTGAACCTTTTAACCAGCAATTTTGCCAAACCTTTTTTTATTTCACAGAGGTGAATTTGTTGAATTCACTGTCATGTATAGGAATTCTTTCTACACATTTCGATAGTTCCTGAACATTTCCATTTGCAGAATAATTAAATAAAGCTATAGCAAAATAACCAAATATGTAGCGTTTGCAATCATTTCCCTAGATAAGTTGTGGGGTGACACAAGAAAACAACCTGATAGGCAAAAAATGAGTTCATATTCGAATTGTGTCCAAAGCATAACTAAGAACACCATTCACATTCCTTGTTACGAAAATCCTGTTGACCAACATAATCTATGATCTTCCATTCTGGAAAAAAAGGACGTTGAGACATAGAACTCCTTTGATTGAAAATAATGAATTGCCCATTTACATTCAATCTTACATAACTTTAGTATTATACTTGGCGTATATAATAAACAACTTCGGATACGAAGTTGCAACTCCGTTGCCGTGCCCGGCGGAAGATCGTAAAGTAATATTTGAAATTTCAAGTAATGATACAATCGTAAAATCTCATTACGCATGAACTACAAATTTAATCGAGGACGTGTCATAGCGACTTGGACCATTGCTCGAGCTCACGGCTGATTCTTGTTCACAGCGCTCTCTGCGCATTGCTTGCCGCCGCAGCGAGGCAAGGCCCCCTGGCGTAGGTGCTCCTCGATCTCACCGCAGCTGGATGTACACGAGAGGTTTTTCATCGAATTATATCAATCACGTAATTTGGTAGTAATTCCTTTGTAATTCTGCGCGCCGTACCCTTTGATGTGGTCCCTTTTGTTAAGTTGTTTGCATCCTCCGCACGGGTGGTCGGTGTTGCGGAGCGCGCGCGTGAGGCCCCGGCGGGAGGAAAAGAGGAGGAAGGCGTGGGGTGGAGGAAGGGGGAAAGAGGAGAAGGGAGAGAAGATGCCCCCTCAGCGTTTTATCGGGATGCGATCGGGATTTTCGATTGTTGATTTATTATTTCAATTTTCCGGTCACATACACGATTATGGTCATTAGTCTCATAAGTGTAGTGCATTTTTTCTCAAGGGAGGTTTCGATGTTCTTCCTGCAGTGGATGGTGAGCTTCGGAGCCGACCTACACGTCCACTTGCAGGGGATGGTCCTTATCAAGGTATCTTCAACGGAGCACCGCCCCAGCCGAGACAAGGTCCAAGCTCCCGACATGTGTGGTAGTGTATTGAACGCATGTGTGAGTGTAAATAAGTAGGTGAGTATAGGACAAGGGACAGGAAGGAAAGATCGAGCAAGGTCAGTGGTCTGTTTCTTAGGGTCCGGTATTCGCCTGGTGCTGGTTGGAGAAACCTCAGAAAACTACTACTCAGAGAAGTCGGCCACTAGAATTCTCCTCCTGCAAGAAGCTGAACTCCATCTACCTATCTAGCTAGTGTCGAAAATTCAAGGTCAGATGCACTGTAGCGACATCCGCTTTCTTTAGGGTTTCAACAAACATTCCATTCTTCAGACTTCTGGCGTGCAGCAGTTTCAGCTGATAAATATTTGAGCAATGTTTTAAATATTTGAATTATACAAATATATTAAAATATCAATAAAAATTCGATAAACGTGTTTATTATAGAGATTTTAATGGATAAAGTTCCAGCAATAAGAACCAACCTCGTGCACTTATGTTAAGACTGTAAATAATACTTCCAACACGGCTAAAACGTTTTAACAATTTATAGATTGATGTGTTTCATTTCCTCTTCCATGCAATCACTTAAATACTGCTTGTTTATTGATCCTTGTTTACGTTTTTCTATGAAAGGAAAATTGGAAGTTTTGGTATTTTCAATGCAGAATTTTGGATATGGACTTTACTTTCCTAGATAAAAATTGCATATTATTTTCAGTTTGTAAATAATAACCGAATATTAAAATATCAAACAAAACTTCAAACAAAATATCAAACAAAATATCAAACAAAAGCAGTTGCGGACGCAACTGCTGAGTTGACGCACACACGAAAACACTGACCAATCAGGACACAGTAATTATTAGAGGCGGATTTTTATGACCTAAAACATCACCAATAAATATCAATATACTTTAAAATTTCTCAGTGAAGAAATCGAATACTCAGGAATTCTATGGGGGAAATGTGTAATTCCGTATCCCGTAAGTATTATTTGAAGCAAGCACCATTAAAATGATACTAAAATCGATTTAATCAGTAAAATACGCTTTACAAATGACCCAAAAATGTAAAAAATGATTTACTATTCTAAATCGAAGAAAAATGCAAAAAAATTCCCATAAAAATTGTTTTTTTCCTTTTGTCACAATATAAAATAAAGGTCTGTGCTAAAAGGCATTGTTCTACAAGAAAAATGTAATTTCATTAATATCCGCCCCCCTAGTAATTATCAGTTATTGGGAGGTCACTTTTCACGAGAATGGTGTGTGAACAAATTACAAATTGCCCAAAACCCTAACGTAGTAGTCTGGACTCAGCCCTTCTGGAATAACAGACCAACAATTATAAGCGATATTAAGCTCACAAACCAACAATTAATACCTAATTTGAGAGAAAAAATTATCCAAATTTTTGAAATTAATTTCTTCTCAGCAAACCATTTCACTCGGCATAGTCTCCATACGAACCGTGCTGAGAAACATGCACTTTGTTGTTGTTTTTTAAATTTGTTGCGTCATTGACGCAATGCATCTCTTGCGCCTTTGTTGGGCGTTAAGCGCTTGCGTGGGGTAATCTTCCTTTACTTTCTTTGTCAAGTCTCGCCACGTCGCAGTCAGTCGGTTCCTTTTATTCCTTCGGGCAGGGGCTCGACTCAGATTCCGGGGTTCCTAGCCAGTCACTCAACCAGTAACGCGCCAGTCTCGAATTTGCTTAATAAGAAAGCATTTAAAATAGGGATCGGATACCATAGGTCTGCAACCAAGAAGCTGTTTCCATAATTTTATCTGATACTTACGTTTTTGGGTGCGCCGAATTTCTGAATGACCACCGTTTCTTTCTCGCACGTCAGTATGTGCCGTAATCAAAATGTAACTTGGTCAGATAGGTAGCTGGATATTTTCATTGAAATTTCAATCGCATTTCATCGCACTTAGGAAACAGACTGATCATGGAAAAACAAATTTATTTTAATTAATTCACCGTGCTCCCAAAATATGAAAATACACGTATGTATTGGATTAGATGGGCATCGCTGCATTGTCGGTGCTTGCTATGGCTTACTCGCACATGTTCATGTATGCATTAACTTTCTCTCTGATTCCTCCACAATATTTTATTTTGTTTCAGTCGTCATCCAGATATTGTCTCTGTGGTTCAAAATTAGTGCAATACCTCCAAGAAAGTCAATAAATTCGCCTGACAGTTTCATTTCTTCTTTTTTCTTTTTTCTACAAAATTCAAGTAGTATATGACTTAGTGTAGGGATCACAGAATTTTGAAAATGTGCACACAATTCACTTTTTCCCATAGCACGTCATTAGCAGTTGTTACTGTTTTTTGACGTAAAATATTTTTTTTAAATATATGAAATAAAAGCAACAGTTGAATAAGATGGATTTTGTTAAGAAGATTTATTTCGTTTATTATAAACTAGCTGACCCGGCGAACTCTGTTCCGCCTTAACAGCCGGTCCCATCTTTTTCTCGCGTCACACTCACTGTGAGAAACTGTATTATCCTTGTTGCACTCGTGATAATAAAGCAATTGCAGATTTGTGTTTTTCTCTCACACAAAGAAGAATTTTAAAAAAACGCTTCTGCACAGAAAACTTAGACGAAAAGGCGCGAAAACATACGAAAACGCGTGAAAACGTGCGAAAACACATGAAAACGTGCGAAAACCCTCAAAAAGGTGCGAAAACCCGCGAAATCACGCGAAAACGTGCAAAAACGTGCGTTCTCACACAGGAACGCTGTCGAACGGGATGAACAGTATCCTATGTCCGTCTCCTGGCTCTAAGCTTCCTGCTCACCAATTTTCAGCCAAATCGGTACAGCCGTTCTTGAGTTATAAATAGTGTAACTAACACGACTTTCTTTTATATATATAGATAAGAACTTTGTAACCAAGAAAAAGTTTGCTCCTCAAATTTTGTAAGCGTTGCACAAAATACCCTTGTGTTCTATGTTTATGGGACAGTTTAGACAGAGAAAATCACTGGAAGCAGGAAAATTGGCTACCAAGAAGTGTAGTTGTTTGTGACACGAATGTCCTCAGGGAAACATTGGTGCCCCAGAGAATGGTTTATTACCAACTCTACATATAAAACTAGGAATAATGAAGTAACTTTAAAGCTCTTTCCAATGATAGCGAATGCCTGATATAGTTGGTATCCACGTTTCCAGGTTTTTCGGATTGAAAACTGAAAGAGGGTGTTTTTGTTGCGCCAGATATTTGAAAAAAAAACATCTCCGACAAATACCTCCAACCGCTCAATGGCTCCAACTCAAAACGAAGCGTGGGTTGCCTATACTGTGGTCATTAAATCTTCAACTCGCTTCTCATTTTAATGATCTCAGCTTCCGAGAGTGAGAAGCATTCATACAAGCATAATAACTTAATATTTGGTACAACTTCGGGAACTTACGCGTACCGTTGCTCTGCTTTATCTTTCGCGGCCATGCGTATGCCTGCATGTCTGCTCACGCCGGCAAACCGCTCGTGTGAAATATCTAGTTGACGAAACCTCGGAAGTCGACTTGTAGGTTGGCGCCGGATCTCACCATTCAGCGAAGGACGATTACCGCCACCTACCGCGATAAAAACATGCATTAGACCTACGAGATTAATGACCTTAGTGGTTGCCACGCCCGGAAGCACTCAATTTGCGGAAATCAATCCATAGGCAGGCAAATCTGTCCCCCTTGCCCACCGTTTGCATTTGTTCACGTTCTTGTCTTAGACTATAAATTTGAAATTCTTTCAGGTGGGTTTGCTGACTTGTGTTAATATCCGAAGAGTTACCAGACTTTTTTCTTAGAGTTCAAAACTCGGCCTGTAATTATGGATGGTAAAAATCCCGAACCGAGTCCTTTAATTAATTTTCACTTACCATATCACGATCTTAGGATGCTTCAAAAATAGGTTCTTGCTCTCCTGTATTTCTCTTGCACTTCAGTAGTTGCTCCATCTTTCGAAATCGTGTACACTTGTGGTGGAGGTGGTGGTACAGAAATCATATACTGTGTGGCATTGTCATTGTAGCAGATGACATATGATATTTTAATATGTTGTTGGATTGTCCATTTGTTCTTTTATATTTGTAAAGAAGACATATTATTTTTATAAAAGAATGTCCGAACCTTTTTAGAAATTTTCAGGTATCAAGTTACTGCAAATGAAATAATTTAAATGGTTATAACACAAAATGTGTAGCTATTGGGACAGTTCTGATTACATTTTTAAAATCAGAATAATTAGTTACTTCAGGATCACAAAGAAAATGTCTTGAGTTAACAATCGTTTTACAGGAGTAATTTATAATGGAGACTTATTTAATTATTGAGTCTTATCTGGAGGAACTAATAAAGCTTCAATACATAATTTAGAATTAATAAAAGTTGCAAATTTTGTATTTATCAAATCTATGTTTTAGAGGTCTGTATTAGGCGTAAACCTCATAATAACTAGTGGTGCTAAAAGAGGACATACTTTTTCACCCATATTTTCACGCAAAATTACTCAAAAATACTCACATTTTTGACAAATTTTACGTGACCATATTTCGAAATCTATTTAAAAAAACAGAGTTCATTAAGAGAAAAAACCTATCTTTAATATTTTAGTTGTAGGAAGATTCCGAAAAAAATTTGAACGTTTGCAATTTTCGAAAAATTAGTGTTTTCAACGAACATGAGACCTTCACCGTTCTCTTAAATGTCATTTACAATATCCATCAACAAAATTTAATAAAAAACGATGGGGACATTTTTTTAATTTGGAAAAGTGTCCAGGTGCTTCAAGTAAAGTACCTTCAAAATTAAAATATCAGTTCCAAATTCAAGGGTCCGTGACATGCAGAAAATCATTTGGGGAATATCAATTTTGAAGAAAATCGGCTGAAATGTTTAGCCACTAGCGTTGTTCACAGACGGACGGGTAGACTGACAGACACAGATAGACGGACAGGCAGACGGACGGACAGGCAGACAAACGGAAGAACAAACAGACGCTTTGCCTTCAGTCGATTTTTCGGTATCAAGAACCCAAAAAACATATATTCTGGCTATATACCACGTGTTAGAGGATTTTTATTTTTCTAAATTTTATTGGATTTATCCACTTTTTCGTTACTAGGGCCCTCTAATAAAAGTTTTTTCTGCTGAAAATTTGTTTTTTTCGCGTAGCATTACATAACTTTGTCTCTACTCCGTAACAAGGAAGTAAAAAATGAACAAACTATGATTTCTTAAATTAAACTTATTGCTTTCAATATTCGCGAACACTTGATAATTTAAATCTTAAAACAAATAAAATAACATTCTAATATTATTTTTTATAAAATATTTTGAATTTAATGATATTTAACTTTGATTCATATGCTTTAATATTGTACTTTTTGTGTTGTGTACATTTTAAACAACTGCAAATATTTTCCTCACTCAATCTCCATACTACCACCAGAGGACTATGATTTGCGCTTCTCTTGACACCAGTCGGATGCCACGCTATTTCCTGAACTTATTTGAATTCTAAACGGCGACGTCATATGTTTCTGTGCATTACCAACTCACTCTCGCGGTGGATCGGTGAACCATTCATGTCAAACGATCCTTTTGTCTGAGTTGGTTGTTTTCTGTTGGCCTTCTTCAGCGAATTCAAGAAGACAGGTGCGGCTGCATGCGTCTGTGAGTGGAGTTAACGTCTTCAAGGTAAGAACAATTACTTGCAGTTTTGATATTATTTACATAATACTTATTTTTGACACAATTTAGTATTTCTCCTGTGTGGAAGTTCATTAATTATGATTGCAAGAAAATGCTGGGGGCCTATTTGGACAAATTCGAACTGGCCGCCTCTACAGCTTACCAAGAAATGTGAAAAACTAAGTTACATATGTCGTGACATTCGAATACAACTTGTGTAGTTTATTGATTAATGCTACTTTTCTTATTATACGTAGTTCTATTGAATCATGTCGTCAAAATTTATATATTTATGTTTTAGTTATAGAGAGTGACTGAAAGCAATTGGAAATACAGATTTTTTAAAAGGGACGTGATAGAATTCAACGGGAAAATATCGAAAAATGCATCGAACGTAATTTAGATATTTGAAGAAAATGTTCCAGTTCACAGAAGTAAGTTTAATATTTATTATACATTATATGTTTCCAAAATCATTAAATGAATTTTCATATTAATTCTGTAAATCTCAATTCTTTCAGGAACATTCATGGAAGTGACCGTTGGTGAGGCTCCATGTTTTTCCGGTTTTATTTCCTGTATTTAATGTGTGATATTGACCTTTCTACGTGAGATTTACTGAGTAGCAAATAAAGAATACTAGTGATAAATGTCAAAAATTTGTTCGGTGCAAATTGCAAGTGAGTGGTGAAAACAATAGTGATAGCATGATGGGAGATAGTAGTGAGTATAATGTGAATTATTTTATTAATATACATGGAATCATTTAATTATTCACTTTTGAGTCTGAATTGTCAATATGTAAGGATGTTAGATGCTAACGAGCCATGAAGAAAATATTAAAGAAATTAGATAGGTAATTCTCTTGCAAAATCGTGGGTTGGTTGTTCACTATAGATTTTGTGTGTATGTAAAAACTTGTTACTCTGGTGTATGGAAGTGTAAAAATTTGACAATCAACTATGCTGAAGAATTCTGTGTAAACTTCCATAATATTGAAAAAAATGTATCAGAGATATTTTTGAGTATTAAATGAAATGTCAATTAGAGTGTTGATTAGAAAGACAAGTTCGCGATTTAGAAAATATTTGAAAGAATTTTGAATATTTTAATTTATGATTCGCACTGAAATATGTCTTTAAAATTTTTTATTATTATTAAAAAATAGCAGCATTATATAGTTTAGCTTTTATTAGTTGTTGGCTCCAGAAATTAAATAAATGTAACAAGCAGTGGTTTTGTATGTTTCATTTACGTCATGATTTATATAAGTATATTGTATTTTATTACATATTAGATTCATAACATAAATAGTTCACTTTCTTTGTAACATAATACCGCCCTTTATGGTTACTACCAAACTAAGACCACTTCTAATTACTTGTGTGTACGAATTCTTAATTTATTGAAATAACATGTTATTTAAATAAATTGGAGTTGGGGAGTTTTTGGTGCAAAATTATTTACAATGTATGAAGTTATTTTTTTATACAATTATCTCAAGTTTGTGAAAAAAATATTATTTCGTGGAGTAAGTTTCTCAGTTATTTAGAAATTTATCGGAATCTAGGATGAAAAATCTTATTAAATTAGGGTATGAAATAAAACAATTTTATTCCTGTCAAAAATTTCATGTAAGTCACGGGGTGAATGACAGTGGATTTAATAAATGGTAATAAAGTAAGTGGAAATAGACAAATTTAAATAAACAAGAATGTAATTAAAAAAATAATTTAATTATATTGAGGTATGTTCATGATAAGGTTCCTTTTTCAAATTGAATAGACATAAAAGTATTTTTGTATTGCTTTCACCAATACACTGTAATACATTTTATTTGTGTTCGTGGTATATTTGTACAGAACCGCTTGTAAAAATGTACCATTAACATTGCAATCGAATATAATGCAAGCAACAAAATCTGAGAAAGCGCTGATTTTCTCTATTTGTTACCTTTAGGATGTTTGAAAACTTTATTTTTTAATTAATTTCCACATTGTAACAATATTTAAATGACTACAATTTATTACTATGAGTAAATAAAGAATTGTCGCACATTCGAATCCCGCCCTGGGCATGGATGTTTGTGAATCCCCATTCCGATACTCTTACTCTCAGTGTTACTTAAGGGGTCGCTGCATGATCCTTGTAGTTGAAAAGCTACCGTAAATAAGTAAAACAAAAAGTATTGTCACCAAGTGAAATGAAGTAGGCGGAATTCATGTTAAGATTAATAATTTTATTTCGCTCATATAAAAGGATTTTCGTTAAGAATATTCTTATTAGAACTTATAATTATTTTTTAATTTGTTTATATAATTGAAATTATAAAATTGTTTAATGATATACAAATTATAAAAGCTGTTTGTAACATAATTTAAGTGTTTCCTTCTATAAAATCTATTCCAATAAATTCTTGTGTGATTTGTAATAAAAATATGATTGTGATTTAAAAAGCGAAGCAGGATGGTATTAAAATGAAAATATTCGACTCAAGTAATTAAAAATTATTAATGCATGTGAAAATGGAGGCTCAAAATAAGTAGAAAAAATTGAAATTCCTGCAAATGGTTTATTTCAAATTTAAGTGTCACTTCCACGCAATTGGCTGATGATAGCCCCATAAAAACCATACAGTCCAGTGTGGGGCCACCAGAAGTTGGACAAATAAGGGTTTTTGGTTTAAACATTGAGTGCCGACTCTTCTCTGGGATACATTTTGCTTGACACCATCAAACAAGCTCTTTCTTAAGTAATACATTTTAAATTATTTATTTTTCACTGTTTAACATGCTATAAAGGATACTCTGAAATGAAACAAATTATTTTTCATTGGAGAATTTTTTTAATAAATAACTTCGTATGGATTATTCTTCATATAATACACAGTGTCTACTTTTTATATTTAGGAAAAATAATCCCAATACTTCTGACTTTCAGTTGATATCCCAAATTTTCTTTTCCAGTCTTCCCTTCAATTAAAAAAACAACAGTTGAAACGTCTTTAGTGAAGTATGAGTTACTATTGTTGTCAATGCGCTAAGTACATTCCCTTGAAGTTTTCCCCGTGCAGGTCACGAGATATCTCTTTACCTGAACTTCTCGGCCTGCAATATCACTTACCTAATTACTAACAAATAATCGTTTACAGATGAAAGTTTGTGTTTACAACTTGTGTTAAAAAATTCCAGTGCTCAAAATACAGGAAAACGTGTAACATATTTATAATTTATTGATTTCTAGAATGTATAAGCATACAATTATAAATTTACAATGACATACTTTTTTTAACGACCAATAATTTTCTATTATAATCTTAAGCTTATGTATTAACTTTACATTTAAAATACTACAACGTTTGTACAATATTCTTTTTCTTTACGTTAAGAAATAAGGAAATATTAAGAATTAAAAGCTATCAGATTAATTTGATCCCAATGCATTCTCGTTTCTTCATCGTTATGATAAAATATATATTTTTCATAACATTTTGTTGTAATATGTTGCGATATATTTTCAATATAAAGGGAGTTGCAGAATGAGATAAGCAAAAATTGTCCCAAATTGGATAAAATGTTTAATATTGAAAATCGTTATGAAGTGTAAAAATGACAAGAAAATAATGAAAATGTAATGAAATATGAAAAATAAAATTGTATGAATTGTAAGAATTGTTTTGATGTAGGCAGGAGATTTTGAAATCAAACCATTTGGTTTTTGCATCGGCATGTGCAGATTTACCATCTACCTCTAAGGTGCAATATTTGAAACACCTGGCATCTAGTTTGGCACTACCAAGACCACAGTCTTCCATCCACTAATTCTAATTAAAAAAATAAATAAGAAACTGTTAAATTACTGTTTTATTTATGTTGAGTTGTCGGGTGCAAATTATAATAGTAATTTAACAGTTTCTTATTTATTTTTTAAATTAAGTTTTGTTTCATTAGCTTTAGTATTTTTTCTGTTTTGTTCTTATCTTATGTTTATTAGAAAACACCAATAATGTAAAAATGTAAGAATAATATTATAACCACTTGGAATTTGAGTATTGAACGAATTAAAATTCTAACTAAAAGTAATACTTCTTATAAAAATAATAATTGTTCTTATACTTTATTCAGAATACTTGTTGCTTTGATTTGAAACTTTATATAATAATAAAGCTGTCTCTTGTTTCTTTACTTGGCACGTATCTGAAAATACTCTGAAATTATACAAATGTTAACAACCGCTGTGTGTCTAGTACACCATCAGTGTGTGCGGTAACTGATTTCTTTTCGAAATAAATACTCGCGTCGCTACAAAAACGAATACGTGATTCGGAAGTAACATTTCTTAGTGCAGTGTTTGAAATGCATAAAAAATAACACTTGCGTGTAGCAGTGGCCTTTTGAAAAGAGATTTCAATTAATTCTATTTTCACATCTCGTTTAGCATGTAGTTTTTATGAAGTATCACCGTCACTTGATTGAAATAATGGTTGTGTTATCGATAGAGATTCTGACAGTTCCAATAAGCGTTGCTACAAATAACAGCTTTCTCAATCTTTGAATATGGAAAAGATGATTAACTACTTATTCCCTTGAATGTAGTATCACACCCCGCAAACCTTCTGACGTAGATGTGGATGGAAGACTTTGTGGACTTGGAGGCGCGAAACCACATGACAAAAGTATCAAATATTGCACGTTAAAGGTAGATAATAAATCTGCACTTTCCGATGTAGATGTAAATGGTTTGTTTACAAAATCTGCTGCCTACATCATTTTAAAAAATTGATAATTGCAACTTAAACATACCTCCTTAACGTATATTTTAAAAACGTTACGTCAAATATTTAATATTATTTATAACATTGCTCTATTTAGTTTATAAACACTATATTTAGTTAAAATATTAATTCGTTCAATATTCATATTACAACTGGTTATAATATTATTCTTACAATCTAGTTTTTCATTATTACCTTCTAATACTCATAGAATAAGAACAAAATAGAAAAACTACGAAAACAAATAATTAATCTAATTTAAAAAATAAATGAGTAACTTAAATTTCTGCATTATTTATATTGAGATATCATATGCAAATTATAATATAAAAGATCGAAATTTTGGGAATGTAGAGAATTTACAGGGCTACAATTGTACTTGTCCCTTTTATGATGTGACAGAACATGAGATATTAAAAAACAAAGAAAAACATAGTTTTTTCTTATGTTATTTTTTATTATAAAAATGAAAATGGTATGCGTGAAAAAAATTCTCGACGAATCTTTATTATCTACAGAAAAGTTGCAAAACGATTAAAGTCAATATTCATACGCGTAATGATAAAAGCTTAAACTGATGTGAGAAGCTGAAAACAATTTTTTTCAATTGTGGGAAGTACTCCGGACAAATTGATTTAAATCGACGAAAAACTTGTCTTTTTTATACTTCAAATACGATTTTCAACATTAAAAATTATCCCCGGGGACACTTTTGCCTATCGTATTCCGCTTCCCCCTTAATATGCAACCTTAATTTGTAATACCTCTATAAATTTATGACGTGTTCATAATTGATTACTAACATATAACACAGAACTGATGTTAACTCTGGATACAGCTTCTTCTGACTTGAGCTCTGTGAATTTCCGACTTCATTGGGCGTCCCCCGTTGAGTCGTCGGGGTTCGTCTCTACGCTCGATGAAGATGATCCACTTAAATTCTGCGTCTGTTGTTCAGACGCCGATTGAGTCTGGCTGGCTGTTGCATGCGAGATGCTCGTCGCGTCGCTTCTGCAAACATTCGACGTGGAACGGCGCTGCGGCGAGTGACCCGTGCGAGGCCTCCGACACTCGTGAGTTGAGGGCTGGCCATACGCTGAGGAATACGGCCGCGAGCAGGTGGGCGCGGGAAGGACAGATGGCATTGGCGGATGCATGGTCGAAAGTGTGGGAGTTGACCAGGGGGCAGACATTGCGTAGCGAGGGGGGGACGTTTGTGGGAAATAAGTCGCGTGTTTGAAGACAGGAGAGGGCATGGGACCCGGAAAGTGTGTAGAAGTCTGAGGGGGAGTGAGAATGGGAGCGGAAGCCGGAACAAAAGTCGGAGTAGGAGCAGTATTAGGCGTGGAAACGAGAACAGGAACAGGGACGAAAGCGCTGCCGGGAGTAGGGATAGAAGCTGGTACAAATACCGACGGGGGAACAGTATGTCCAGACATGTTTACGAAGAAACAGGATGGATCATGATTATTGTGTACTGGGAAGGGATAGTGTGACGTCTCATATGGAGGCGCAGGCATGGGCATAGGAAATTGAGGAACCTGAGTGTGCGTGGGTGGGGGAACGAGAAAGAAAGCATTGTTAGATGTGTGCGTGACAGGGAGTGTTGGAGCAGAAGTTGTCTTAAGAGATTGGGATACTGTATTTGGTGGCGGAACATGCGCTGGTAGGGAACTGGGTACTGGAGAGAGCGTTGACGGGGAGACAAGCGGCTGAGTGGGAGGTGTTGAGGGAACGATCGCAATTTTCGGCACAGGAGAGGAAGATGTTTCGGGAGCAGGTTGAGGTGTGGACGAGATGGAAACAGGTGGCGGATCCTGCTTGACGGCTTGTACCTTTTCGTGTTGCTGTCGGTTGTTTTGCTTTGTCATCGGAACCTCCAGCGTGTCCTCCTGCCAAGGCATCGGTCCAGATTCTACGTCCTCCAACGTGTAGCAGCAACCGGATACGATGAGCTTGTCCAGTTTGATTAGCGCCTGAAGGCCTCGCGTTCGGGCCTCCTGCAACAGCGGATACAGCTCTCGACGTCGCTGACGAATACTGAGCGATAGGTCTTCTAATACGCGAACGCCTTTGTCGGTGCCCTGCTGATCTCGCGATGCCCGCAAAATCTGATTTCTTTTGTTGAGAGATCCCAGCTTCACGAGAATGACACGTGATCGGTCTTGTCGCTTCTTACCAATCCTATAAATGTTTTCGATTTCTTCGCGATTGAGTTGCACTCCGAGTTGCCGTGAAACAATGATGAACTTTTCTTCGAGATCTTTATTTGTTTCATCCGGGCATTCATTAAGCCCAGCCACCAGGACGTTATGGAGCCTTGTTTGGTACTCGAGGCATGACACTCTTCGGGAAAGCTGGGCGTTCTCTGCGTGCAAGTCGCTTAGTGTAGCTTCCATCGCAATCATTCTCCATTGCATCATTGTCAAGCTATAGACTGAATCGTCATCAATTTTGCTCTTCATTCCTTCCCGGTTAATGGGACCAGGATTTGATTCAACGCATCCCATCACTAAATGCTTGGCGATAACTGCCGCACATAGCAGGCTGCTCAAGATTCCAAGATTTTTAGAAAATTGGTAAACGGTGGATCCTTGACGTATAGAGCGTCTTGACCATTGTCCAATCATCGTCCTCCATTGTTCGGTAGGCACCATCTCTACAACTCACGTCCTGGATCTGCCGAGAAGATATAGTAATTTCTCTTGAATATATTACGAGTGGCTGCAGAGAAAATCAGCTACCAAATGACTTAGGTATGGAATCTAAGAGACAATATATAACCCGTTGCTTAATTGTTTGGTCGAAATTACGGACGGCAAAAGGTTATTACCGTTATCTCGCCTGCCTTTTAATTCCGATTCAGAGACATACAAACACATTCATTCGAACATGTTCAATAAAATCGTTACTCCTCAATTATGAACTACAATGGAGAATTTATGTTTCGTTTGTTGGAGACAATACTGTCTCCAATATGTAAAACAAAACACTTCTTCAAAGAAGGTGATTTACGACATTGTTTCGACGAAAATTTTAAAATCCCTTTCATTCTCCGTAAATCATTACATGGATAATTAAATTATCTTTTCAAAGATGCTATGGAGCTAAAAGCTAAGTTTTGTTCTCCTTTATTTAACTGTTGGATGTAAAAGTTAATGGAAGGTGAGATTGCGAATACGGTTTGTAGATTTGGTTTATAGGTTTGGTGATGTCTGTCAGTAATGCCAACGCTGCATCCACGTGTGCCAATATTAGAATTTTTAGAAGAGTACCGTGAAGTAAATAAATAGTTTTCTCAGTCGTCCATGAATGTTTCTGACGATATTTGCAAAAAATGTTAATCGATAAGAAGTCGGAAATTATGACCGTACGATTCGTCATTAAATTTGGAAAAAACATTTATGCAAAGGTTCGTTAGGTTCAAGTATTGATGGGAAATGCGCACATAAACCTGTAAATTAGGCCTTTAATTATGTTTATGGGGTCTGGTATTCGAGCTTTAGGGGAAAAGTTTATAACACCAAAAACACAAGTTTCGCATTTCTGCACACTGTTGCACATCTATAATGCTATTACATGATTGTGCAATTCCATAAATTTATTCCAATTTTTCCTTTAATTAGAGACATGCAAGTAGAAGTAGCCATTTAGTTAAGCCATTAAGAAAGTTACTAAAATACATTTAATTGTATATAATTAACATTGTGAAAATCAATGAAAAATTCCGTTACATTAAAAACATGAAACACGAACTATAAAACATCAAATAGCAAAAAGAATTAAAACAAAAATTAAAAGGACCGTTATACAAAGCACAAATATTCTCTCCCTATCTTTTATAACACAATTTATTGTGAGATAAACGAGATGAATGAGATGTAAGTTCTCTCTAAAATTAAGGGGATAACATGATTTACACAGCATCACGTACTACAGGCAACGTGTGGATACACGTGTCTGGCAGTCAGATGTCAAAGTACATCAACTTTGCCGAGGTAACAAAACGGTGAGAGTTGACCGGGTGGCCGAGAACGCTAAGGCAGTAGTCTCGCAGTGATCTCGGACCGAAGGGTCGCGGGTTCGAGTCCCGCCTCGAACATGGTTGAATTTGAGTTCGTCCTTTCACCATTTCGTTTCATCTTCGTTGTTACCATACCGTTAACACCAATAGTGGTCGCTAATGGCCCAGTGTTAATGCGACCTTAAATAATCAAATAAAAAATGGAGAAAAGTGAAAAGGGGGTAGGTCACTCTGAGAGGGGGAAGGAGGGCCAGGACAAAATCAGGGAAGGGAACCTCTTTAGAAGAATTTATTTCTTTTTAAAAAGGCAGTCTAACATTGATAACAATATAAATTTAAATAAAAAAGTATTAGAAGAATTATTACAAAGTGCAATGTGTTGAACAAATATCGAAGAACAATTGTAAAAGAATCAGCCAACAATGGGATTATAAATTTATTAAATAGAAGTATGAAATAATGTAACAAAAAGTCAATATTGCGAAATTGTAATTATTTATCCGTAAATTGACTATTAAACTACACTAGCTGCCCGAAAACCCCGTTTTTAAGGACTTCGATTAGACCGTTCAGAATTATGCAAGACGATAACGTGCTTTGTAGTGTAACCCGTGTTACTCATAGCATTTTAGGCTACTGATTTCTTCTTAACAATACCTTCAAAATCCAACGTTTTTCTGAAATCTGTTTGATTTTGGTCGATGGTTTCTTATAAATTGAACAAATCGCTCATCTTTCTTTAGCACTTTATTTATATATGAGATTTTCAGTAATAAAACACCAATGCATTATATTTCAATTCAAAGAAGCTATGCACATTTTTCAATTAATATCTTTTCTACTGCAAAAAAGCCTTCTTTACTCTTTTTACTCTCTTTTGACTCTTTTTACTTTTACTCTCTACACTCCCAAAGTCAACCTTCTGAAATCCTTCACACACGTGAACAATAGTTTAGATCAGCATATCCGAAAGTTGGAAGAGGTCGTTCTCTACACAAACGGTTGGGTACAAGTCGGCAACATAGTTAATCTTCCCAACCGTGCACCCGTGACTGCACACAAGACACGCCACATCCGCATCTCAACTCACATCGCAACTCAAAACAAATTTAGTGGTTTAGATTATGAAACAGATTTTTCTCGCCTTCCTGATCCTCCCAACCCTTCTCAACCATCGACAAATACATGCACGAACCAACGCAAACAGGCTAGGAGGCGCGCCAAAACCAAAACACGTAAAGCTGCGCAACCTAGCCCACTTAAAAACAAAGACATTCCAACTGAGCCTAAAAAACAGGTACTTATTTTAGCCGACAGCAATGGCCGCCATCTTTTCCTCATTCTCAGTAGGAAGAGATCCTCCAACTACTCAGTCTCATCTATTTTTAAACCTAAAGGAAGGTTTGCAGATGTGTCTCTCTAATCGTACATCTTTAGTGAACGCTAGTGCGGATATTTGGATGTTTCGGGATTTACATGAAGCCTTATGATTTTCATTTTTTTGTTGCAAAAATGACCAAATATTTTGTTATATTTTTTCGGGGGTAGAAAAAAGAACGCTGATCTAGCACTGTTCTCATTTTCTTTACTACCTGAATTTTAAAATTGCAAAACTTTCAAAAGTGGGGAGTCTTCTTTCATCTACAATATTCAAGATAGAGATATTTTTCCCTTCATGAAATATGTTCTTCAATGACTGGTTTTTAAATGTCATGAACAATTTTTTGAAAATATAAATCATTTTTGCGTAATTTCACGTCAAATATATGCAACTATTAAGCAATGATTTTCTCAAAAACTGCTCCATTTTTTTTATTTTTTGACGGATAGAGCAAAATACGCCTATAAAAATAGTGCAGATCCCATTTTTGGCAAACTCTGTATTTTCAGAAAGTTGAAAAAATCTGCGTCTTACTTATAGCACTCCCTTCCGTTTTCAATCAGTTTTAATTGCGTAGAGTTTTGTTTGGGGTATTTTCATTACTTGTGCGTTTCACATCTTACTTTCCGTATTGTTAAGTTCGGCACTTGGAGGATGGGACAATGCGTGATATCAGGCCATATCATGCATAAAGCAGTGAAACACATTGGGATGATTTGAATTTCTGAATTTACTAGAAAAAGAATCCTTAAATCTAAACTTAACCTTTTCTTACGTTAAAGGGGGTGCTGTCCCTTGGCAAGGCGCATGTGCTACGCGCACAAGTTGTTTGGAGATATAGTCTACATTTAAACATGTGAATTTTTAATATTTCCATTCAGGACCTGGGCAATATGTCTAATTAAAAAACAATATTCTCTTCCGACATGGATGAAAGTGACTTTCACATTTGACTAATAACCTTTTGCGGGCAACAATAAATGTCATCGCGGGCAACTTGCGGCCCGCGGGACGCCAATTGCACAACTCTGATATATCTAAAACCTTCACCTGCATCACTCTACTCAATGAACACTTCAGTATCGTAAAGTCAACGGAAAGATGATGGAAATGATTGGTAATTACTACTGTGGTGATGCATAGTGAGTATAGAAGTGTGACACCGCTGAAATACAAATAGATAAGTAACAAGAATACCAGCTGAAAACTTGCCATGATACCGTTTGATTTGCTGTAAATTCCACAAGTTCGCGTTGGATTCGCAGATGAGTAGAAGGAGGGATCTCTGTCGTTTTCCATTGGCGATTCCTTAACACTTCTACCATTTTATTACAATCTGAAAAGAATATTGGATTGAATTGATGCCTTATTTTACGCGACGAGACTCAGTCCAAGAGGCCTGCTCGTCCGTCTGACCACGCAAATTTCGCTACGCTCCTTTCACTAACTAGGGGAGAAAGAAGGTATTACTTGGGCGACGAAACAGGCAATTTGAATTTAGCTCTTAGGCTTATGATATGTGCAACTGTGGATTTTGCCTTTCATCCTGGGCTCCTGGGCTTTCTTTCCCTGCCCCGACGTTCATCATCATTCAAAGCATCATTCAAAGCTCGTCCGCCTCTAGGCGGGCACTTCCGCAGTCGCTACCGCCACCACATTTCGCCTTGCCCGTCAAATGCCGATACCCTCTCCACGCTGTCCACACCCTCTGCGCCCACTAAGCTCTCCACATCCTCCACGGCCTTCACGGCCTCCGTTCTCGCCACGCCATCTACACTCTCCCCAACCTCCACGCCCTCCACAAACCCCCATGCCCCACACGTCATCCGAGCCAACCACGCCCTCCACGTCCTCAACATACTTCACAGCGTCAACGTCCTCCTCGCCCTCCATCCCCGTCTACATCCTCGAATTGTATGCCCATTGCTCGCCCTCCACGACTACCACACACTGTACAGCTTCCACACTTTCAAGGTACTTCACGCCCTCTACACTCTGCAATCCCGTGATCTCCACGTCCTCAACTCCCAACTCACCTTCCACGCCCACCACGCCCCCCTCGCACTCCGCGACTACCACACACCGTACAGCTTCCACACTTTCAAGGTACTTCACGCCCTCTACACTCTGCAATCCCGCCACACCTGCCACGCTCGTCACCGGCCATACCCCATACACACATCCTGTACCGCCACGACCCGACAAGCCCACGCCCCTCATTACTCGCCTCTGGCCCCTTTTCCCCCCTGCCCCACCCTCTTGCCCCGCCTCAACCCCCAATCCTGACATGATTCCCCGCTCGGCGCCCCTCCCCCACGACCCCGCGCCCGCGGTCTCGCGCGATTAATTAGTTTGCAGTAATCGAGCGGTAAACGTCAGCGGCGACTAGCTTAACATCAGCGCAAAGAGGGAAACGGGGCGTTATAAATTGAACAAACGATCTGACGTAATTGAATTTCCGACCGGGCACGGCAATTTGCACGATAGTTATTTACAAATTTTCAAATCGCGTCCGCGCCGGCTATTATATTCGTGCCGGGAACTAGCGCTCGCGGTCTGGTTAACACCCGCCGTCCATGACGCCGGCGCGGCGCGGCGAGGCGCCGCGATCGCGCTGTTTGGAGCCTGCAGCGACGGGGCAGTTGCCTCACCACTGGACGGATGGCCGACAGGTTTCATTAGCTCAATGTAGTCATGCGAGACGGTTGAAGCCATAGCAAATTCAGCCCTCAACAGGAAACTGTTTCGTAAGAGAAATTTTCGTAGGTAATTCCACAACCGCATTGGAAATTTTGGATATATTACTGAGGGAAATTTCCAAACTCGAGTGGTATTTAAAAAGTATATTGCACGAAGCAAAGAACCTTCAGAGGAGTTTCATAATTCAAAATATTAATTATTTTAACGTAACTTTAGCTTTCAGTGAACACAGTAACCTATGATTGATCTTGTCGTATCTCATTTTTATTGACTGGTAGAGAGAAATGGTGAGAAAAACCAAATAGACAAGCGAAATTTTTTAGGTATATCACTTTGATTGGGACATACCAGATATATTGTTAAAACCTCTTGATATTAATTTCATGAATGAGTCATTATGGTATTATTATCATTTCGGCAAAATTCTGGTTAATTTTCAGAAAATGAGCTACATGTACTGTTGAGTATTGAAAGTCCTATTTCAATAAGTCACAAATTATTTTATCTTAATTAACCAATTGCAGCTTGTTAAAACTCCACTGATACTCCATTTCTTTAAAAAAATATCAATAACTGTCTGAAAAGCCGATCCGGGTAGCCGAGATCGCTAACGCAGTAGTACAGTGGCGGTCTTGGATCGAAGGATCGCGGCTTTGAGTTCCGTCTCGGGCATGGATTTGCTTGTATGTGTCTGTGTATGTTTGTGCTGGTTTATTTCATCCTTGATCAACTATCAAAAAACAACTCTCTGACAAAACATCAATTCCTTTTGTACTACTAAGTATACATGTTCTTCATAATGTCTTAAAACTGGATAGCACAAACAGGAAACACTCATCATTACCGAATTCTTGCAAATTATTTCGTATTAATTCTTCAGTATTATATCCAATGTGTGTCTTTCCAAAACAATAGGTTCTAGGAGTCTCGAAATTGTTGATGCTTTACTTTCCCTCATTGAAATTCAAACAATGTTCACAGTAAAATTCACATCGAAATTTCAATTTGACTAATTACAAACTCAGAGAGAATAATAGACGATTTCTTTTCATAAGATTTGTGTCGGTCGATTTATGTTCTCAAAGGTAGCGCCGATAATGTCGCCTCCAAAACACAGCATTGAGAGCCCTCTAGCAGTCGCTCTGTTCATCACACAGCTTCGGCGGTTTTCCTCTAGAATTTTTGCTTCCTCAATTCATGACAGATGTGCATATGTTGGAACCATTTGTTACTGTAGTACGTATTTATATGAATATTTGCAAATGTTCTTTGCAAATATCCAAGCATAAAGGTACGATGTACTAAGAATTTCATATTTTAATGAAACGCCAAATTAGAACTAGATTGATACACGGACACACGAATGTTCGCACGAACTTTTAATACAACACCACAACATGTCACCGGCATCTAGACCATATATTACAAAACCTTATTACAGCGAATGCACACTCTCTAAAATGTCCTTGGGTTCGAGTCCCAGGGGTGGTGTATTTTCTGCTAGCTAGGTCAAATTCAGCCACTTTGGAGAAGAAATCTAGTGGCAGGCTGCCCTAATGGGTAGTTTTGTCTGCTTTCTCCGGTCTTTACTGGCGAATGCCGGATTAGTAGCTTAACAAACGGATAGTGCACGATCTCTCTTTCATCATCTCTGCCCCTTCTCTCACCTTAAACATATTTTCAAGCATTACAGATGGTCCAGGCTGGGGCGCCGCCATTGTTGACTCGATTGCCTAGTGAGGAAAATGTAAGGTAACAAAATGTGAGGGAAAAAGTACACTTGAGAATACGAATAATTCCTCCCAATAAAGCAAAACCGACGTTGCATTATCGAAAAACATTTTTTTAACGGTACATCGAAGACTTTTTTTTAAGAAAAATATTTGTAAGATATATATTTTCTAATTGGAAGTGTGTATTACATATTTATTGAAAGCGAAAAACAGAATTCCATAAACAAAGTTATTCAAAGTAAGATAGGGTTAAGCAACGGGACGTTGCGCATCTGTGGCCATTGCTTCTACTACGTCAGTGATTACATCTACCTAACTACAATTACAATATATTGACCAAATACTCTAATAAAATCTTGTCATACTTTTTTACTTTCTCGTACCTATAATATGCGGAATAATATTCGTAGTATATAGAAAGTTATATTTTACAGCGGAATATCGATTTCGATTTCAACGGAAATACACATTTGATGACAAACTTATGATATTATACATGAATAATAACAATTTAGAATTAATAGAAAAGGATCATAAAACGTAGTATGTAACAATACATTTTCTTGCATTTCGTATAAATTCAGGTTCGCAGGTTCGACAAATTAGTAAGAGAAGCAGCAGCAGCAGAAAATCATTGGCGACCTTGGGTGGGATGACGTGTTACTTTGCCATTGATTTCGCAACCAAGGGTCGAAGTTCCATGCTTATTGCACATTATCGTTTTTTATTGTCTTTTGTTCTTTAGAGCAAAGCAATTTTTACAGTATTTTATTATCATAATTTTTATTCCAGTTGTCAAAGAGTTTGTTGAAAAGGTTGAGCAATACGCTATGTCGCAATGTTCAAACAAAAAGATTCAATTAAAAAGAAATCGAAATTAATTGTATTATGAGCAAAGCGATAAAATTGTGAAAGTATTGTTCAAACTATCACCGTATAATTGAAAGAGATAATCTTTTGTCTCTTACAAGAAGTCGCTTGAATGATTCCTCCTTCATTTTAGTATCTCTCATTTAAGTGCGCCCAAATTTATACGTATTTTTTAATAATAAAAAAGCAAATAATATATTTAAAATATGTCTACAGCCCATTTCGGTGGTTTTTGATTGCAATTTCGTCATTGATTTGTTTATATCGGTCATTTTACTTCTCAAGCGTGCAAATCATTAATGATTTAAAACTATTTTATGCTAAATTATACTGACTATATATATATATATATATATATATATATATATATATATATATATATATATATATGTATATATAGTATATATAATATGCACATAATCCTTTTTTGCATTTCTTATCACACGTACTGGCATATATACGTTTTCCTGTTTATTCAAATACGATTTCAAAAACTGTAACTATTCTAAAATAATCACAAAAATGTTTTAATGCACAGGTCAAATATAATTTGAAGAAACACCAGAAAAGAAAATATAAGACTATTCCAGCTGTTTTCTATATTCGATCCACATGGTCTCTTATTCTCCTCTTTGATCCATCTTTTGCATATATAAACCAGTGTTAGAACAGCGCGATTTTTATCGTATTATTTGATTGATTGATGTTTCCGGGCAGGTCAATTGCTATGGTCATTAGTCCCTTTAGCGCTGCAAAAGTTTTATACCAGGAGGTCTCAATCCTGTTTTGTGTGTTCTTGATATTAAAAATTGGGAGATGGCAAAACGATTCTCAGTCTCTATCTATCTGTTGTCAACACTAACGCCTAAACCATGGAAATTTCTCCAAAATTGATATTCGCCAATCGATCTGAACGTATACAAGTCGCTTCAAGTTTGAAGAGAATGTTTTGATTCTTAGGGTTACACTATATGAAACCTCAAGGAAATTTCCATAAATTTCATGGTCAGGGCTTTCAACTTCCTTGTAAACGGAGAGCGACGCTTATAGGAGCGCGCACCTAAAAGTCAGACGTTGAAAGTCAGCGTTATTGAAAAGAGCCCAAGGCCCAGGCGTCGGCTGTCGGGACACAAGTAAGCGGGCTCGGTGGGAAAGGTTCGCGTTGAAGTTCGTATACTATACAGCCACGGTTTATTCTGCACATACTATCATTAAACACGTCAGTACTTACTTTCTGAATATTTCGTATTTGCCACATGTGTCAAATATTTATCTTGAAAAGTTAGCGAACGTTTTGCAAAGCTGTCGGCCGACACTAGGTCCCTTAGGCTACGGCCGCAGTGCAACCAAAAATAAGTCTTTCGTTTCCGGTGCCTGTGACTTATTTGATCCGAAAAACACTCGTGTGTTGCACCCAAGGTCTTCCCGTAATTCCAGAGCTAATTGTTTGGAACATTTTCGAAAAGCATGCTTAATACCATGTCCATATAGGGCAAATGGTCTTGGTATGCAAGTGGCCTTAACTCTCCAGCTGGTTGCGGGCATTTGGTGTTGTGCTATGGATTTCGTGTGATGGTGTTTGTATTAATTGTATTGTCATGTGTCTTGGCAATACGATGGTTGTTGAATCCTGAAGGTCGAAAAAAACTAAACATGTATTGAATGACTCACGTCTTTTAATGTAGAGTGAAGATCCACGCTAAAGTGATCTCTAAAAACTGGTAGCAGGGCGGGTTTACGCGGTTATGCAATTTACGTTTTTGTTTGATTAACGTGGTTTAATAATCAAGATGGCTAACATTACATTGGCGTACGGAAAAATTGGTATGCTTACCAATATTAACTATATGATGTAGAGTATGCGAATGTCTATGCTGCTACGCTCCAGGCATTGTATGATGAAATAGGTATTGCAGGAAAACGAAAATTTACCGCGGAGAACGAGGTGAGCTTGAAAGTCTGGCAAGACTGGCGCCGAAAGAACGACGAATCAATGGGTTTATTTGCTATGGCTTTGTCGGGCGAACAACTTACGACTTGCCGAGGGATGGTTAGGGCAAAGCATTTATGGGAACATCTGCACATCCATCATGAGGGCATTCAGAAAAATAAATTAATTGATTTCAGTATTAAACTCGCAAAAATAGAAGTACAGAGAGAAGAAACAATTGCAGACATTTTGAAACGAATTTAAGGAATAAAATATGAGATACAAGTACTAGGTACGAATCGTGATGACACTGAATTGATACATTACGTATTGAATGGCCTGTGGAACGCTACGATGAAGTAGTTACAGCTTTATTTGCAAATTCTAATATTACATTTGAACAAATGAAAAAATCTTTTGTTAAATTCAAAAGTAATCAAGGAAAGCAATATTTCCACGGAGAAACGAATGCTTGTTTTCAAGGGTAAAGAACAAAAGATAACGTATGTGTGCGAAAAACAAGGACAAGTCGCTCAAAACTTCTGTGAATAAAAAGCATTTCGGCGAAAAGGGAAGTGCCTATTGTAAATCACGTAACCTCCAAGATTTTAAAGAAAGGCATAAAAAATTAATAAAAATTACGGCAATCAGGGGAACTGTTCTGGGAGTGAATGTATACAATATATTCGAAATGATCAAAACTGGAACAGATCTAACTATAATAGACATAATAGGAAAGAGCATGTATTACTATTGAAAGAGGATTGTGATCACAATGAAGAATGTAGTCATAATTTCGAATTTCATGATGAATTTTGTAATCAAGCAAAAGACAATTAAAAAATGACCTGGTTATTAGATTCAGGATGCGCTTCACATATGACGTATAGAGAAGACGTACTTCATGACTGTCATGGCTGACTTCATGACACGCGCAAAAATAACGTAGACATAATGACAGCCGAAAAGAATAGAAAGGTTTTATCAAATCTTGCCGGACGTTTGTCAGGATACAACAATTCTGTTAAATTAAAATTAGATAAAGTGTTATATGTTCCCAGAATCAAGACCAATTTGCTTTCGGTTTCGAGCATCGTCAAAAAGGCAAAACGAATTACTCTCGAAAAGAGGGGTAAGAATAATAGATGACAAAGACGATCTCTTGTAGCCACAGGTGATTTTGATGGAGTTAATTTTATTAAATAAACTCCATCAAATAATTTAAACTCCATTATAATAACTCCATTCAATTTTTTATTATCTTAAATGTGGAAATAGATAAGAAAACGACACCTACTCAAGACATCTTAGATTCGCTTACGATTGCTCAACCTATAAAAGAAATCTGTTTTAACACAAATAATACGGAAGTCAAAAACATGAGGCATCGTCGTTTATGTTAAATTTACTCGATCTCCATTTCGAAGTGTAAATAATCAAGTACGAACGATATTCTTGAACTCTTACATTTAGACATCTGTGGGTCGATTGTTAAGTCAACTTGTGAAGGATTTTCTTATTTTCTACTTATAATAAATGATTTTAGTGGAAGATTCTTTATTGAGTTATTGGAACACAAATCCGATTGTGTTGACAAACTAACTGAATTCATATCCCGGAGAGAGAACGAGACAGGTCGTTTAGTAAAACGTCTGAGATCGGAAAATGGAGGAGAATTTAATAAAAACCAAATGGAACAATTTTGTATTAGAAAAGGAATAAAACACGAATATACTATGCCCTACTCACTTCAGAGTAATGCAGTAGTAGAACGGGACAATAGAACATTGCTCGATTCTGTACGCATCTTGCTATTAGATTCACATCTTCCTTTGTAATGCAGGAGAGAAGCGGCATTAACTGCAGTCTATTACCTTCTTCTCGAAATTCTGATCTTACTCCATTAGAAATATGGTCCCGAAGAAAACCTAATATCACACATTTTAGAATCTTTGGATGTACTGCATATTATTCTGATAATCCTCGATGTCACAAATTAGATCCTAAAAGTAAAATGGAAATCTTCATGGGGTATGCGAAAAATAGACGCGCATATAGAATTTACGACGTGAACGATAAGATGTATGAAAGCAGGCACGTGGAATTCGACGAATCGAAGATGGGATATGACGTAAGACAAACATCTAAGAATACTCATGAAGATGATCAAGATATCAATGTTCAGAGAAATAATTCTATGGAGACTTTCTTCTGATAGAGAACGCAAGAAATGTCACAAGTAAAGTTCCTGTTTGTACAGAAACGGAAGTAAACGAAGAATTACAACACGAACTCATTCAAAAATCAGAAGATATTCAACCCGAGCCTCTCGTACGAAGATCGTTCAGGGCAAGACGACCAACAGAAAGATACGGTGTTACGACGGCCGGAAGAATGGAAACAACGAATAGTTTGGATTCGGGAATGACGTCAAGAACATTCCGAGAAGCCACTACCGGATCAGAAAGAGAAGGAAATCAAGGGTTTATAAAGATATGGAACACGAAGAGAAGCAAATATGAACGAAATTAGTACCGAACAACCGGGAGCGGTAGCTCAGCGCATCAACTGATGTCACTGCAGCGCCTCTGACCGGGAGGTCCTAGGTTCGAGTCCTGACGGCGGAGGATTTTCGACACTAGCTTTTCAGCTAGATCGAATTCAGTCGCTGTCTGGATGAAAATTATAGAGGCGGGCTGCTTTGATCGGTATTTTTCCGTGGTTTCTCCGATCAATACCAGCCGAATGCCGGAGCAGTACCCTAACTTCTCGTCCTTGTCCTATCCTCTCCCCTTACACACACACACTACACTAACATGCACTACACTACTCACATATGCCGGGAGACCGGTCGGGAACTTAGAGCTTGTCCCGACTGGGGCGGTACCCCGCTGGTGGGAGAGTCCTGGTTAGGGGAAACCCCACTAGCCGACGGTAGGTCGGCGCCGGATCTGGCCATACAGCGGGGGAAGATCACCGCCATCTCCCGAGAAAAAACACGCACTACACTAACGGGACTAATGATCGAAGCAGTTGACGCGCCCGGAATCACGAAAAAATCAATCAATCAATAAAAGTACCGAACAGAAGATTTTAAATAGTAAATGGATATTCAAAAGGAAAGTGATTTCAGGAAATGTGACGTACAAGCTCGCTTAGAGGTTAATGGTTCTAATCAAATAATCGGTGAAGATTTCGAAAAGTCATATCGTCCTGCAATGAAGTTAGAGGCTTTGCAAATATTATTGTCGATATCAGCGTTCAACAGATATGTTGTGAAATATGTGGATATAGAAACGGCATACGTAAATGGGCAACTTAACAGAGATGTCTAAATGAACGTACCACAAGTAATAGATACGAAAAATCCTAAAACAAGATTATTGAAACTGGAAAAGAGTCTATACGGGTTGCCCGAATCAGGTCGCTGCTGGTATGGTAAACTGCGCTATTTTGGAGAAATGAGGGCTCAAATCTTGTCAAAACGATCCTTGTGTATTTATAGGTCAAAAAACACAATTCCCGACTGTTCTGTTTTACATAGACGACTTCATCAGGTTTAATCATAGGTGAAAATGATATAATTTTAGAAGAATTCATAAAACAATTGAGTAAAATGATTACCATCAAACGAATGGACAACGATGATAATGTCACATTCCTCGGAATAAGAATCAAGAAATCAGAACAAAATTTTACTTTAAATCAGAAGAATTAATATTCAAAATTTTGAACAAATTTAGGAATAATGAATTTCATCCGGTATCCACACCAGGAGTTATTGGAAGATTACGAGAACTTTGAAAAATAGATCCCGCAATGTACCGACAAATATTAGGATATACAGGAAACTTAATATCGGCTATGTCTATGCTTAGTTTCGGCAAATTAACATAATCAGAAACAAAAGCTAAAGTAAAGATAAGAAATCAGATGAGCGAAGTCTTTGACATAAAATTTGGAGTCAAAGAAGGTGATCCATTATCGGCAACTCTTTGAAACATTACACAAGACGTTATTTTAAAAGCCATAAATGTAAAAGGTACTATAAAACTAGATTGAAACAATGCATAGCGTATGCAGACGATGTTTTGTTAATCGCAAGGTCAAATAAAGCATTAGAAGAAGTCTTTAAACGCCTGAAAGAAAAATCACCGAAGTTTGGTTTAGTAATTAACCAAAAAACACAGTACATGAGATGTAAAGCTGATAATGAAATCTGTAGAGAAGTGGTTTTTGAAAATTAAATGTATCAGGAAATAAACTCCTTCACATATCTTGGCTCAAGAGTGAATAATAGCAATGTAATCCAAAATGAGATAACTGAAAGAATTGCTGCAGAGAAAGAGGTTACTTTGCCAATACACTTCTATTCAGAAATAAGCTACTCTCAAAAAGTGCAAAACTTCGACTTTATAAAGTTGCAAAAAGACATGTTGTAACATATGCAGCAGAGACCTAGACCCTAAAGGAAAATGACATCAGAAGGCTAAATGTATTCAAAAGAAAAATGCATCAAGAAAGAAGGGAGACCGAAAATCAGATGGAAAGAATGTTATGAAGGACATTAAGAGGCTAGGGATTAGGAATTGGCATGAGGTGGTTCAAGATAGAGAAAAATGGAAGGCAGTTGTGGAGCAGGCCAAGAAAATGTTGTTAGAAGAAGAAGAAGAAGAAGAAGAAGAAGAAGAAGAAGTAGAAGTATCGGCTACGAGATCTGATATCGCATACAGCTACACGAAACTTTCACAATTTTCTAAAGATCCTCGCTCAAACCATCTCCAAGAGTTGAAGAGGATATTAAGATATCTTCGGAAAACGAAAAGTATAACATTACTTCTAAGCAACAAGAAAGGAAAATTAGAAGTTCATTCAGATGCTAGCTGGAGAGTCACGAAAGATAGCAAATCTTTGGGTGGTTACATGATGAAATACGGTGACAATATTGTAAGCTGGAAGAGTAAAAAAGAAAAAACCGTTGCATTATCAACTATGGAGGATGAATAATTTGCTTTATGCGAAGCCACATGTGCAGAAAAGTGGACATAGTCGGTGATTGAGAAAAGAGTCAATCTGTCATTGACTGGACTAAGAATTTTCGCGTAATTGCTAGAAATAAACATATGCGTAGAAAATTGTACTTTCTTAAGGACTATATAGAAGAACAAAACAAAATTATCGGAAATGTTAGCAGATATATGTGCAAAAGATGTACCAAAACACGTTTTGAACGAACACTTATGCTCGATGAATTTGAGAACCGAAAATGTTTAGTTCTTCTTGATGAAAGCAGAAGTAAAAAGAGAATTAGAAGTCATCGAGGAAGTAGAAAATTCCATAATATGATCATCACAGGAGAGGGTATACTGTTGTGATATGGATTTCGTCTGATGGTGTTTGTAGTAATTATATTGTCATGTACCTAAGCAATAAAAGAATTGTTGAATCTTGAAGGTCGAAAAAAACGTGTATTGAAGTAATCACGTCTTTTAATGTACACTTAAGATCCACGCTAAAGTGATCTCAACAAACGGAAACGCCAAAACGAAATAAAACGTCTTCGGCTGACAACCGATGTTTTGGGCCGCCGCCCGAAATGGTTCGTATTCACTATAACCATTTCCATTACCCAGCACGTGTTTGCACGAATCGGACACTTCGAACGAAAACGTCCGACGTCGGCCAATCGAATTTTCGGCCAGAACCGTTTGTACTGTGACCAGAGGCGTTTCTATGGTATGGGAGATATGGCAAGTGCCTTGAGTGCCACTCACAGGGGCACTACTAAGAGAATAGCCGCTAAAACAAATAACAACCCTAATTTCGCGTAACGTGACAGGGCGGCGCAAATTCTATGCTTTTCATGGGCTGCTGAATACGTAGAAACGCCTGGGACTGGGACCGCTGCCTTACCCTCGCAACCTGTACTTTTGTCCACCGTTCCAACGGGGTTGAAGGGAGCGGGGCGGGGGGCGGCGCGTGCGGGCGCGTGCGCGCGTGCCGCGTGAAGGCGGGGGCGACGCGGCGGTTCGCGCTCGCTGCGGCCATCGATCGCGCCTCGCCGCCGGCGCCGACAGGAGCACGGGGCGGGGAGCCCCTCCTCTGCCCCCTTCCTCCACCCCCTTCGCACCCCTCTTCCCCTCTGCCCCCTCACGCCCGCCACCGCCACCGCGCGACGCCGTCGTCCTTCGGTCGTCCTTCCCGGCGCCGCTGCCCGCCGTCGACGCCATCGTCGTCGGAGCCGTTGTCATCCCTGCCGCCGCGCCGCCGCCACGGAGAAGCACGACAGTGTCCTGCAGGGACATGGCCGACACAATTTGAATTGGTTTATTTGGTCAATGAACAGCAAAAACTGTATGAGACGTATGAGACGTACAATCTGCTTGAGCACTGAAATTCCTTCCCCACCTTTTAACTCTAAATAGATGAATGATGAATAAAAGTACCAAAAAAGCAAGGTTAATAACATTTGAAAATAGAGATTTGCGCTCCAGAGTTATAGAAAATTGTTTCCATAGGTAAACGAACTTTAGAATCGAGTTGGTAGTATTTATAAGAAAATATTAACTCATATGCTGGCTCTTCTTTTACCACAACTAGCAAAACGTGACCTCAACCATACGTGCTCAAAGTAAGGTTACATTTAATCCAGAAAGAAAGCAGTCCATCTCAGCATTCGATCCGTGTGGATCATGGAAACTGAACAAAAACCTCATCGACATGGAATTCATTGACTCAGAAGCTAAAGTACATTACTTGTTACAGGTAATTGTTTTAAAATTAGGTAACACAAATATAATCTAATGCATTATATTTCATTGTGAAAATAAATATATTTTCACTCACTTTTCCTTTTTCTTTCACTCAGGACAGATTTTTCTGGCTGACGATGGCCTTGATATGCGGGGCTGAACTCGTCTCATCTGATTAATGGAGGAATATACTAATAACACAAGAATAAAAACTACGAGACTTATAGGATATATTTCAGGTTGAAGTGTCTTGTGTTTGTGTCATGTAAGATTTTCAGTGGACGTGCTTTTCATTAATTTCCTTTTACTTATTTTTTCTCGGATTGTTACGTTAGGTATATAGAACTCTACCTCTTATTTTTCTTATTCAACTCTTACAAAGATTACAATAAATATATTGAATAAATACTCGAATAAAATCTTTTCATTAGTTTTACTTTCTCGTACTCGTACCTACGCAGAGTAATATTTGTAGTATATAGAATGTTATATTATGCTGCCGAAAATTTATTTCGATTTCAACAGAAATACACATTTTGATGAAATGATCATGAATTATTATAAATGAATAATAACACTGTTGAATTAGTATAAACAAATACCATAAAACGTAGTATGTAACAATACATTTCCTTGCATTTCATGTAAATGAATTTTGTTAGAAGCTTGCATGTTTCCATACGTTATTGAACTTAAGTTAAACGCAAGTTCAGCAAATTAGTAGCAGCAGCAGAAAATCATTGGCGACCTTGGCTGGGTTGACGTGTTACTTTGCCATTGATTTCGCAACCAAGGGTCGATCGAAGGTCATATCAATTCCAAGCTTATTGCACAATATTATCGTTCTTTATTGGTCTATTGTGCTTTAGTGCAAAGCAATTTTTACAGTATTTTATTATCATAATTCTTATTCAAAATGTCGAAGGGTTTAGTGAAAACGTTGTGCAACACGCTATGTCGCAATGTTCAAACAAAAAGATTCAATTAAAAAGATATCGAAATTAATTGCTTTATGAGCAAAGCGATAAAATTGTGACAGAATTGTTCAAACTAACTCCGTGTAATTGAAAGAGACAATCTTTTGTTTCTTACCAAAAAGTCCCTAGAATGATTCCTCCTACGTTTTAGTATTATCATAACGTGCGTTCAAATTTATATGTATTTAATAATAATAATAATAATAATAATAATAATAATAATAATAATAATAATAATAATAATAATAATAATAATAATAATAATAATAATAATAAAGCAAATAGTATATTTAAATTATATCTACAGCCCATTTCGGTGTTTTTTGATTGAAATTTCGCTATTGATTTGTTTATATTGTTCATTTGCACTTCCGAGATCACAAGTAGGGCCAGGTGTTGTAGATCTCATAAATCTACACAGCTCTCGAATTGATTCACTCAGAAGATACTTCCTGGAACATTGCGGAAGACCTTAAGTCTTGAGAGCAGTTAATAATAACTATAGTCCTCAGAACTTGAAAAAGACTGATTCTCCTAATCATCCAATCATTGAAACCGAAGAGAAGATAACCTCATGGGAAGCGAAAGTACTCCACGGAAGGGATCCCCATGAACTGTGCAAACAAGAAGTCGACATCTCTGCGTCGTACGCATGGCCCCATCATGGGGATCTCTTTCCGGAGTCAGTAGCCTTCATGCTAACCGGGACCAAGTGGCGTCAATTTTGAACTACAGAAAACACATTCCGAGAGATTCAACCATCCATTCCGACACATGTAGAAGATGTTAGACAGCGAGCCAAACTATCCAACACGTGACAAGTGGATGTAGTGGCCACGCACCTGGCAAGAGGATGGGGCAAGACCGTAAAGCCAGCCCACGCGAAGGAAATTAGAAAACGAGACTAGAAATTACTACGAGATTATCTGTGCCATTCTATAGTACCATTAGTTTTCCGTTGTTTTTCTTTTGGAATGTTTCTGACTCATTTCAAGATTTTTTTATCTGTGTGTTAGAACAAGTTTCATGATGTGATGAAGATCAGAGACCTTCATCAGAGACAGTAGAAGAGCCTTTTTTTGTTTAAGCAGGGAAAGTTTGAGTTTTTCATTCGATTAAAGTTTGAGTTCGATTCATGTTTCCGAGATCGTCAAGTGCAATGGTCCCGTTTGAGTAGTGAAAGCTTTTATGTCTTGAAGTGGCGGTGTTTCTCACCCTCATAATAGTTGTCAGCGAAGGCTGTCGGCCACTGCGTTGTTCATTGTAAGATTTATGTCTCAAATTAGGTATTTTCGGCATACTTTTGGTTGATTGATTGATTTTTTCGTGTTTCCGGGCGCGTCAACTGCTTTGGTCATTAGTCTCGTTAGTGAAGTGCATGTCCTTTTCTCGGGAGATAGCGTTGATCTTCCCCCGCTGGATGGCGAGATCCGGCGCCGACCTACCGTCAGCTAGCGGGGTTCCCCCCTAACCAGGACTCCTCCCACCAGCGGGGCACCGCCCCAGCCGTAAGTGTGTGTGTGTGTGTGTGTGTAAGGGGAGAGAATAGGACAAAGTAGAGCAAGGGCAGATCGCACGCGGTCCGTGGCCCGTTTGGTAGGGTACTGCTCCGGCATTCGCCTGGTGTTGATCAGAGAAATCACGGAAAACACAGCCGCTAGAATTCTCCTCCAGACAGCGACTGAACTCGACCTAACTGAAAAGCTAGTGTCGAAAATCCTGCCGCCGTCAGGACTCGAACCTAGGATCTCCCGGTCAGAGGCGCTGCAGTGACATCAGTTGATGCACTGAGCTACCGCTTCCGGTCATACTTTTGACATTTTAAATCTCAGATTACTGAATTCCCTTACGAATGCTGAAGTGGAATGTCGCATGCGTCTGGCTCCTGCTACTATTCCGCGTTCGAAGTCTGTTAGTGCTCATCGAGCGGCCATAATCACGTCTAAAACCTTTTCACAGGAATAATTTGTGTAAAAATGAAAGGTTTGGCAATGCACTGCCCTTTTATACATTTTGTACGCGGTACTACTCCCATCTGCATATTTGCATACTGCTATCCCATGACTTCTGTCGCATCAGAGTAAGGTGAACATTACCAAAACCTTTTGAAGGAATTTTTTTTCTAGAATACCTAACCAATCTTTGTAATTTCCCTGCTCTAGCATTGCCCTTGTCCGTAACAGAATGCTATTAGACTATAATAATAATGATAATGATAATAATGATAATGATAATAGTAATAATAATAATAATAATAATAATAATAATAATAATAATAATAATAATAATAATAATAATAATACAAAATAATAGAAATATTCTTTAACATCTAATGAATAACTGATGTACAAATATACGATTCCAAAGTAATATTTTGGGAAACGATGTCCGAAAAGGTATATTCCAGGGCGATTCCCTATCAGCACTACGGTTTTGCGTAGCTCTACACCCACTATCAACTCTTTTAACAACACTTGAGGCTATAGATTGAATATGAAACACACAAAAAGACTAACCTATTTACTGTATATGAATGACCTAATGCTCTTCGCCGAAACGCATGATAAATTAGAATCGCTTATAAATGTAACAAAAATGTTCGGTGATGACATTGGGATGAAGCTCTGTTTTGATAAACGTGGTATAATAAATATTCATAAAGGAACTGTACAAAACACAAACCAAATTTTCTGTGATATTAAGGAGATACCACCTGAAGAAACCTATCGCTATTTGGGAAACCCTCAAAACCATCGACTGGACCAAAATCGTATCAATGAGGAATAAAATATCAAAATTGACTGACAAAATTGTTAAACACTTTCTTGTCAGAGGGGTAATCTGATTTCAGTTATCAATATCTGATCGGTACCGGTCCTAATGTACTCCTTTAATATTGTTAAGTGGACTGAATCTGACCTGGAGGGCCTGGACAGATCAACGAGAAGACAGATACATAAATTCCTCTGTCTTCATCCAAACTACTCACTACTACTTTATTGAGGGTAGAGATTTCTTCCGTAAGTAAAATCTATTCTAAAATATTAGAAAGATAAAATCGAAGGCGGAGTATGAATTTTAGAGAAAATCATCTAAACGATTTAGGTGGTAGCGTTGACAATAGACAGAAGAATAGTCAACAAACAGAACACAGACGTTTTGCCGACAATCGATTTTTCGTTACAAGTATCTACAAAACATGGATTCGGACTACACACCGTTATAGAAGAAAGCTTCTACGTACAGGAATATAATGTATCCACGTTTTTATTTTCACAGACCAGAAATGTGAGTTTTTCTGTCGAATATGTGCCAATTTCGCGTTCACGATTACGATTTTTCTTTTTTTAGAAAGTAAGAAGTGTATTAGAAAGTAAATTGAATGTGGCAAACGTACAAAATTCAAGATAAATATTTTTGTCGTAAATGAATTCGGTTCTAAAAATCATATCTTAAAAATTGTGCATTTTTTAAAATACATTTTGATATATGAAAAGAAAATCCTACTTTCCTCGTAATTTTTGCTTAAAGTTATAAAATAATAAAAACACAGTTTCTCAGAAACGGTTACAAATTGTTGCTTAAAATTGGTTTACGGATAGTGCAAAGCAAGTTTAAAACGTGGGACACGTCTGATTTTCTTTGAACTCTCTTAATTTTCCAATATTGTTAAAAATTAGAAATAATGCGAGGAAGTATGTGCTGTTGTAACTCATTAGTTTCTTTCTTCTTTTGATCCATCGAGATGATTATTCGAAAGGAATATTCAAAATAAAATGTGAAAACTATAAGTATCAACTGTTAGGTTGCTTCTTGGTAACACATGTTCGTGTACGAGATCGTTTCGTGTATGTTGATCTTGAAACGTGATGAGAAAAAACATGACAGGAAATGTATTATCATGGTTGATGTTAATTAAATGATGAGAGACAAAATGTGTGAAAAAGAATGAATTTTCTCAACGTACAATAATGTAAAGGAACGTTGAAACAATTGTCACTAATTTCGTGATAATTTCACCTTGAAGTTCGATGAATTTTTTTCCAAACTTTTTTTATCGGGTTCCGACCAGGATCGCATAGTAATGAATTGACATGCAATGAAATATGACCCTCTTTCAATAATTCTGAAATGTGAGCGTATTGGAAAATACGAAAAAGAACAGAATGATTTGAAAAAAATATGATGCCCTATATTTGATTGAAATTCAAATACGTTATTCAGAACACGTTGATTCCAGACTATGTTCGTGAAGGGGATGCCAAATTACTCTGTAATTGTACTGGGTGTATGAACTTGTGGGACGACTCCACCTGGCATTAATCAATATAAAGCGTCATATACAATTCCATCCACTAGAAAAACTGTACCTCATTGTGGTGTAGAACTTGATGGAAAAATATTATTGATTCCGGTAACATAAGTTGCAGTCATTGATGCACCCAAAAACGGTTTGATCCAATCTTTACGATGCTAGAGCAAAATTACCCTAAATCTAAGTGACGGTAGCCAACATTTCTTTAATGTGTGAAGTCAACAAATGAGTAGAGTAAGCAAAATTGCATGTAAAATACGTTGTAAGTTATACTGCAAAAATCATTGTCGAGGTTTTGACACAAATAGGCGTTTTAGGTCTCCCTGATACCGGAAATGAGTTTTTATATTCTCGTAAGAAGAAAAGTTTGTAATCGTTCACCGGAAAACAGCGATTTCTTAAAAATGACTTTCTGTGTATCTGTGTACAACATTAACGCCTAAATCGTAAACAGAATGAGTGTTACTCGAATGATCTGTCCGAACTCACTGTCGTTGACATTTGAAAGGCATCTTTATATTTTTGGTGGCACTTTACATGAAACGGATTTTAATGTTCTAAAAAATGTCTTACATTTTCTTTAATTTTTTGCCCGAATAGTGAAAAATACGCCTCTGAAAATGGCACTGGTCCAATTTTCATTAAAATATCTTAATCATCTGGTCCAAAGCAAGTAAATGGTCATACTATCTGAATTAGAAAGAAAGATCCGGAATGAAATGAACGCCTTTGTGCAGAATGTGCAATAAATGTTTACGAGGAAAATACTTCAATGCTGAGTAATTTGTTTAAAAATACTTCATAGGAGTAAATCGCTCAATATTTTCATATGGCGATTCATTCCATTATTCCCCGTTTTCAAAGGGCGGAACACAAGTCGTAATATTGAACAATTATGTATTATTAAGTGCATTTCGTTCAAAGAATTTATTCCAGAGCAATTTTAGTCGTGTTTCAAAATTTACACTCATTAATTCATTAATTAACATATTTGAATGAAAATTGGGTGATAAGATAAAATTTGAAGTTTGATATATTTATCAATAGTATAACTACTTTTATATATAATTGTTATGACAAGATAAATTTAAATCGACTATTCTTCATCTGCGTGTTGCAGATAATCATTAACTCACTAAACATACATTATTGAAGTTAGATTTTATCTATTAATATAACAATGTATAAATATGTATTCAAGATTTTGTCATTAAAGAACTCCAATTTTTTTCAGTAAATATATCAAATATATATATCAAATTTTCTTATATCTCAAATATTCCTTAATATCACGTTGTGCCGATTTTCGTCAAAATCTTTGGAAAGTTACAAATGGCAAATGTAATATAAGAGATAACCTCTTACACTAGATATTTAAAAGCAGAGAAGGTAAACGATTGCATGAACACCTTCAGAATAGTAATTTTGCGTAATCTAAAGTAAACCTCAGAAAACTTTCCACAAAATCGTAAATAAGATTTTGCGAAAAAACTGCATACAGTTTTTAATGCATTTGTAAAGATAAATGCGTCAAGTATTGAGTAATGATTTTTTTAAATTTTCTCTAATGAACGTCTAGTAAATATTTGATTTGATTTCATTGTCATCTAATCTGTAATGTGTTATAATGTGTAGATATTGGAGGTGTGGATTGTTGTTAATGGCGGCAGTTCCAGTCTCATCAGATGAATTTCCGAAAATTTCAAATCTTCAAAAATTGCCATTTCACAAATGCCGCTGTCCTTTCGCTAGAAGAGTTTTTAAGTGCAATCTGAAGAGACGTTGCTAGTTGAAAATATTTCGTAACCGTTAAAAATAATGCGAGGAAGTATATGTGCTTTTCATACTCTTTTATAAATTTCATTAACTTCAAGTGGAGATTACCCCCGCAGAAATGAGTTTAAAAAAGGTCACATAATTTTTTTTTTTAAAGATCTGATTTTTTAGAACAGTTTCCGTTTTCAGACAAATATATCTATGCTTATTTTAAGATATGTATTTGAACAAGAGACATTTCACTAAGAAAAAATCTATTTTCAATATGTTTTCTTTAATGTAAGATGACGCCGAAAATGTTTTTACAAGTTTCAAAAAATGAGCAATTTCTACGAAAATGAGACCAGCGCTTTTCTTTTAAGCGTCCTTTAAGTTTTCCGAGGGCAAAGTTTAATCAAATCTTGAGCCGTTTTTGAGAAAAGTTTGAAAGTGTTGTTGAGGCCGACAATGAAAGTTTTTCTGTTGAAAATTCGCCGATTTCCGTCACACGGTTACAATACTTTCTCTTCTTACGATGTAAGCAAAACTAATAAGAGCCTCTATAAGCTCCTATGAGTCAGTCTGTAACCATCTCCTGATTCTCCCCTTCCCCAACTGTGACTGCTAAACCGGGGAGCGCACAGACACACGGGAACGGAAGTTTCGCGCAGAATATCGCGTAACGAAGCGTGGTGCGTCGCTGCCGCAGCTTCCCTCCCCGACTGGCACTTCCGGCCCACCAGGCCATTCCGCCCCCGCCCCGCCCCGCCAAGGCCAAAGCCCCGTCCCTCCCCGCCATGCTTTCGTGCCCGCCGCCGTCCCCGCAAACGCCCGCGGTCGGGCCCACTTGTTGCGTCATGGCAGCGGGGTCGGGGTGGAGAAAGGGGCAGGGACCTGGACGGGGGACGGGCACGGGTGTGGAGGCGGAGAAGGCGAAAGGCGCCTCGGCACTAGACGCCGGAAGTCGGCCGAAGCCCTAGAACTGCTTTCCAGAACTTACGGGAAGAACTCGCTGTTAAGTTGGCACCGCTACCGCCACAGCGGCTACGTGGGCTGCAGCGAATGGCCGCTGGTTACTTTTAAGCGAATTTTAACAAAAAGTGGAATGGTTTCTAGAAAGGCGTCCCAGGTGGTGCAGTGGGTTGGGAAACTTACCAAACTGTGCGAAACAAAGGACAGGGATCAAAATCACTATGGTTCTCCGGTGTGCACTCAAAACGAGGGAAGGAATGCAAATATTTTTCCACGGTTATTTCCTTGGTCTAAGCGTTTCTTTTATGTAGAATACAATGCAATCGTTTCATTTCTGTTTAGCAATATCTGGAGTCGAGCGGGTGGAAAAAGACTCTGATTAAGATCTATAATTCATAGTTACTGTACAAAAATATTTATTAAAAAGCAAATAAAAAATATAAGTCTTAAAATAAAAACATATTTGAAAGACACGATGATAGTTGATTTTTCCGTATTGTACTTTTATGTCCATCAGCTTATTTTTAAAATGATTTTAGGGTAATAAATTGTAGAGTATATTGCATAGATGATTGAGATGAAATATTGCAATTTAGATGAAAAAAATCACAAACCTACAGAATTATTCAATTAACTTTTCTAAATAATCAACATCAAATTTAATACGATTACGACATGAAATCAAATTCTAAACATTTTTAATATTTTAAAAATAAAGATGCGAAAATTCTAATATTTCAAAAATATCCACAGACGTTTCTGAGACAAAATATACTTGGCAGGGAAATAATAATTACTGTCCTTGTCAGGAAATATCTGATTCATAAATTATACTACGTTTATTTAACATAGAATCATATAAAAACATTAAGGTAATGAATATGTAAATATAGGAACTAGTTTTTCGCAAACATTTTTTAGAGGCAGTTATCCTATACGAAGTTAAAGGCAAACGATTTTGGGAGAGGTGGATCAGGGTCATGTCACTGCTGTGCCCCTAACTGGGAGTTTATAGTTTCGAGTCGCGACGGTGGCAGGGTTTTCGACACTAGGTAAATATCTGGATCGAATTCAGTCCCTATCTGGAGGAGAATTCTAGCGGCCGGCTGCTTTGATTGGTAGTTTTCCGTGGTTTCTTCGATCAATACCAGACGAATGACGGAGCAGTACCCAAACACCACAAACGGGTCATAGACCGTGCATCTTTTCTTCCCATTCCTTGTCGTATCCTCACCCCTTCCTTACACATACATGCACTACACTACCATACATGCCGGGAGACCGGTCGGGAGCTGAGAGCTTGTCCCGGCTGCGATGGTGCCCCGCTGGTGATACCTGGGTGGACAAAACGTCACTAAGTGACAGGAAGGTCGGCTCCAGATCTCACCATCCAGCGGGGAATATCACAGCAATCTCATGAAGAAGTAATGCACTACACTAACGGGACTAATGACCTTTGCCATTAGCGTGCCGGGAATCACTAATCAAGCAAGCAAGAGATTTTTGTGCAACGTATTACGATGATGCACATATTAGCGCAAATTATTGAAGGATAAACATGAAACGATGTTCAAAGATTATAATCTACGGTAGTCATACTCAACCTATTAATCTCCGGGAAATTCTTTATGTGAAACCGTTAATTCTTTTACTAAGCACAGCTTTTGTTCCTCAGCCTGCATTCCTAATTATTGATTTACCAGTAAGGCCTGACACTTGCCCTTTGATTAAGTTGAGCATAATAGAGCCCATGAGACGCCATTCCAAGCCAAATCGCACAAAAGAAGACCAAAATTGGACTTTGATTTTTTATTTTCTAGTTTTTTCGATTAATTTTATGGATTAAATAAGCTAATACGTGTACTTATATTTTTCTAACTTTATAATTTTCGGAAATATTGCATAATGAAATTTGCTAAAAAAGACTCGCATCACTAAATTAAAATTATCACATATTTGAATACACTAATTATAGAAACTCTGTTAAAATTCCATTCAAACCTTAAAAGCATGTTTCATTTTTGAGATTTTGCAAACTATTTAATTTCTTGAATTTTTAATTTAAAGAAATAAATGTTGAAAATTGAATATTCTTGTAAACTCGATGAGATGAAAAATTTTAAAAATATTTATAAACGCACTCGTGTATTGTTGACAACTCCAGAAAAAATGAAAATGAAATCTCAGTAACTTGCGAAAATATTAATTTTTTACGAACCAGTGGGTAGTACAATTGCTTCGACAGGTTTCTTGCGTTACTGGTCGTCGGTTTCTTTGAATGAAGCAGTAATTTAAGTACTTCTTGAGGTGGTGCAACTTCACGATTGTATTTGGTTGTGATTTTCTGATCCATCACAACTCACTTCAAATGTATGTACCCGCTTACCTTAGAAGTCCTGAACTTTCGTCACAATCCACAGTTCTAATACCTTAGCGAATTTACTTTCAGGTTTGGACAAAATTCTATTTTCTTCATCCAACTTTTTTGCCACTTTTATCATGTGTTCAGGTACTGGGCAGTATTGTTTAATTTTATTGTATGTCCAAATTCAAAAAATTGTCAAAATTTGAATTTTCAACGACTTGCCATCTGTTGAGTGAAAGGAATCGATAAGCTTCTTGATAATTTCTTTATTGTCTTACTTTTTAATGGACGTTGTAGGATTTTTGGTGTGAAAAAAATTATCCTTGGTAGCACTGTATGTAGTGTACTGTCTGAAATTTTTCATGGGGATACCGTTTTTGTAGCAATTTTCTTTACTTCACAGGGGTTTCTCCTACTTCAATTAAACCCTTGTTTATCTCTTGTTTATTAATTGTTTATCTCTTGTTTGTTTATTAATTTCGTAGGCATTTGACGAACTATCTGAAGAGCTTAAATTGTCATTTCCTTGATTTCCACTGTTTTCACTATATTCACTGAACGTTCCGCCACTTTCGTTAATGACACAGGAGCCACTGGTGTCGACGATCTCTTCAATAACAAAAGGGTTTTTGGAAAGCGACCCTCTTTTTTCCGACATGAATCAAAATTTGCCAATCTAATGACGCCTCAAAATCAAGTTTCAGTAGTAAATCGTGGATTACGAGTCGTGAAGATTTTCTTTTCTTGAAATTGTGATCAGAAAGATTAAATGGATTGAGACATCTGTCGTATCTCATTCGGTAATCGCCACTCAGTTGCACAGTGTACACACGATTCAGAGAACAAATTCTAGTATTCTCTTCATTAATAAGTATTGCGACTGATGCTCAGAAAATTTTAATTACGTCTCTTGACAAGTGGTCTGTTGTATTTCACGAGGAAGGTAAGAAGGGAATTCCATCCCTAGGACGCAAAAGGACTCAGCAGTAAAATTGTTTACTCTGTCACGAGGAAAAACATTAGTAGAATTCGTTTTGCTGTGACCCATCCCTTCTAGGGATAGAGTGATCATATGAGTTACTATATCTTGAAAGGTTACTATACTATACCTAATCAGGCAGACATTCTTTTATTGTTCTTCGGCACATGTATCAAAGACTGATCCAACACAATTTGTGAGTACAGAGGAAGGAAGCGTGCGCCAGTTTACTTACAATTAATTTTTAGATCTGTACGTGTTCAATGCTCAATTTTTTCTTGTGTTTTGTAGAAAATTGAACAAGAAATACGCCCATATTAAAAAAAAGTATATGAAGAGTTCATACAGAAATCTTCATTAAAAAAAGAATTAAAATTATTTAATGAAATATTTATTGTTTGAGAAAATAATTTTCAGGGAAATAAAATACACAATTCAAAGTATAAAACGAAACAAACCAAGAATTTTTTATGTTAAGTACATTAGGATCGTCAGTCAATCATATTTTGCGAAGTACATGTAAATTACAAAATTTAATATAAACATAAATACACAAATAATCAATTTTCAGGTAAATAAAGAAACGTGAATCTCTCTTTTTATGTCCAGATTTAAGAGAAAATGTCATACATTTAAAAAAATCGTGATTGTGCGATTTGACGTGGAATGGCTCGTATTTGAATTCGTTTCGCAGTCATCCATGCATTCTCGTGACAGAGTGGACATCTTAAATACAAATTACTCTTGAAACCCTAATCAAGCAGACGGTCATTCTTTTTATAGTTCTTTAACACTTGGATCAAAGACTGATCGAACACAGTTCGTGTTAGTCTTTTCTTCATGTTCGTGTATTCGTTAGGGCATAGTTAGACAGAGCGCGTCCTCACACTTACAATTGATTTTTTAGAACTGTATGTGTAAAGTGCCCACTTTCTTTCGTTGTATTTTATAGAAAATTGAATAAGAAATATGCTTATATTTTTCTCAAATTTTTATGTCATTGAGTTTCTATAGAAATTTTAATTTTAAAAAATACATTTTTTAAAATGAAATATTTATTTTTTGAAAAATTTATATACCGAGGAATAACATTTCAAAGCATGAAGTGAAACAAACTAGGAACTTTTATATTAAATATGTTCGGAGCAACAATTGATCATATTGTGTGATATACGCGTAAATTTCAAAATTTAATATAGGCATAACTACACATATAATCAATTTTCAGGCAAATAAAAAAAACACGTGTCTCTGTTTTTGATGTCCAGAGTTAAGAGAAAAATATCGAATAAAAAAAGTCGTGTCAACTCTTGTGCGATTTGACGTGGAATGACTCCATCGAACAGGCATGTCAAGGTCGCAGGTAAAGTAACAAGCTTACTAGAGCTTGCGGGCACTGGGTCTAGAGAAATTGGCGCGAGATTCAAAATAGGGGGTGTACAAATTCCTCCGGATTGTCGGTACGTATACTTGACGCACTGTATACTTGACGCATGACAGTTTGAGAGAAGTTATTTGACAATGATTGTCACAAATTTACATTAATTCCCATTTTCTCTTTAAAGCAAAGGAATGATCCATTAAAATGAAATAATACGTCAGTCCGATTTCAAATTCTCAATTGAGAGAAAAATTTAAAAATTGATTTAAAAAATCTTGATTTGGTAATCCTATTTTCTTAAGAGGGATAAAAATCATGAACTTTCTACGTTCAGGTTAGAAGGTTTAACAAACAAATAATCTTGTCTGTTAAAAGCTCTGTCCATCGGTAAGCAAGAATTGGTAACTCATAAAAACGTTAATGTTAGATAACGATAGAAATGTTAATTTTTTTCACAGTATTGCTAAATATAATAAATAACTGAATGATTTAATATCACAACACAAGGAAAGAATTCGCATTTCAAAAATATTCCGGTCACTTATCAAAGATGTTTATATAAAGGACAATTTAGTCAGAAAATTAACATCAAATAGTAATAAGTAGGGAAAATATAAAATAATACAATTCTCGGTTATTTGGTAGAAAACATCTGACAAACATTGTTTCGTATGAAGCCACCATTCGCCGCCTCGCGTCGCTTCAGCTTTCGCATGTCCCTTTCTGGATTTAAGGGGGAAATGAGAGCGGAGTCAGGGGAAGTTGCCCGAGCCCGTAGAAGCGCCGGGCTCCCCAGGTGGGCAAGTAGCTCCTGCGAGCGCGGATTGACGTGCCTGCCGTAGAGCGATAGCGTCAGCATCATTTCGTTCCACGCTCCGCTTCCCAATATCATCTGCTTGTCTCGCTGATACAGAGTTCGGCTAACGTCAATGTAATTAAGTTCTATTTTCGGCATCGCTAGACATAGATGAATCGGGTAGCAAGGAGTGTCTCTCGATTAAGAGCACTTGTGCAGCGTTCTGTGGCGCAGCCTCTAACCGAGTGCGCGGCGCCCGTCCCGCTGCTAGCGACAGCGCCAATTACAGCAGCCGCGCTCCGCCACACGCGCCGGCACAAATCCGTCAAAGCAACTTCGGCAGCGCCTGCTCCTTCCCGTCGCCCCTGCCTCCTCCCCGACCCTTCTCCCTCATGTATGTTACTCCTCCAGATGTATTTTACGTTTGGAACACTACGCTCTCAAGTTGAAGAACGGAAAATATTTCTATTTTCTAGGATCTCCATGGGTCCCCTCTTATCTGACTGCTCTCTCGTTTATCTCATGTGCTCTCTCTTCCCTGACTTCCCACCCGGAACTGGTGTCCCCGGATTCTCGCTCCTTTATCAACCTGGCACCCCTACTTTTCAAAATTTCAAAATAAACTACCCCATAATTTTGAAATAATTACGTACTATTCGTATTATTTCGTAATAATTACGTACTATTTCGTATTCGTAGAATAAATACACTCAATGATCAATAGTAAAAGAACGAGATTGAAAATTGTGATGGCAGTTTGACATATACATAGCTCCTCCAATTGTTAAACATTAAAAAATAAATGCGTTGTAACAATGTACTAATTTTTAAAAAAGTCGAACCGAAATTTAAAAAGAAATCTCAATTATAGAAACCCCAATGGTAAAAAATTGAAACAAACACATGCGCAATAATATTTATATATTTATATTCTAATTTTCTATCCAAATAAAATAATTTGTACTTAATTAATAACAATTAAAAAACTTAGAGGACAACAGTTGGAGAGGTAGTTTGACGGACAGTAGCAACTTTACAAGTTAAAAATTGAAGAAATAAATACTTCATAATAATGCACGATTATAAACTCCTTTTGTATCAAAATTAAAGGCTTTATTTAGAAGTTTTCCAATTATTGAAATGTTCATATGATTTGTTCGCATGTGTGACTTATACACACGGCCAGGTCTATTTCCATCTCATTTTGTTTAAATTGTTTATAGTAGTGTTCAAAGTATTTTATTTTTGTACAAAATTAATGCTTAATTAGTACACATCGCTTTGCAACACATACTGCTCTGCAACAGATTTTTGTTTGTATAATTATGTTTTGTCTCGAATGATTTTTGTAATGGAATATATTGTATCCATGAGTTGCTGTTCTTAGGGAACATAGGATTGAAGGAGAGGTTCACTTTTGCAGTACGTATATATTTTAAAGGTTTCAGGTGCGATAAGCCAAGAACCATGGGCTTAGTTTTAATGATAGAATCGGCATCCAGCGTCAGGAATAATAACATTGTTTGCAAACTCAAAGGTCAAAGACTACGCATTGTTAGGACAAGCCTATCTTCATTAATCTAGGAATTCTACCATTACCGTGTCTTTTTATTTACGAATCAGTGGTTTTTGTAAAAAATGACTTGCTTAAGGGCGGGAATATATTTTCAGAAAATGCCGAAGTCTATTACTATAACACTCGACGTAGAAATCATATTCATCAGGTGACAGTATCAACAGCTCATTACAAAAATTCACATACAATACATGTACATTATTTTACAACACTTTGCCAGATGACATTAAACGATTAAATTCAATGAAAAGTTTAAATCACAAGTGAAATCGTTTCTGCTGCATAACTGTTTCTATACAATTAGAGACTATACTGAGCATCACAAGAAAAGTAACATTAATTTTAACAATGATACATAATGCATTAATTACCATTTGGACTGTATAAATGAGTATAAACAACCTGTAACAACTATTGTAACACAGCTTCCGGGTCAATGACCCCCATCTCGATCAGGTTTTTCGTCCAGTTTCCCTGATCCATTGAGCAAATGCTGAGATGGCCCCTTGTTTTGCTTCTGGACATAAATGTAACTTCATTTTCTGTGCACGTCTTCTAGAATTCAGTGGGAAATACAATTATTCAAATTATCGTTTCCACGTTGTCGCGGCAGGAAGTAATAAGAGCCAAAATTTATTGCTTATTTATCCTTGAAAATAGATTTTATTACATGGGAGTTTTTTTGTTTTTTTCTCCCTTTCAAAATTCAAAATTTATTGCTTATTTATCCTTGAAAATCGATTTTATTACATGGGAGTTTTTTTGTTTTTTTTTCTCCCTTTCAAAGTTCAAAACTTAAGTAGTATATGATTTAGTGTAGGGATCACAGAATTTTGAAAATGTGCACACAATTCACTTTTCCCCATAGCCCGTCATACGCAGTTTTTAACTGTTTTTTGACGTAAATAAATAAATAAATAAATAAACCGATCAACAAAATGTAATATTCCATGCTTGATGTCATAATGCTGTGCTGATGGACACGGCCCCGAACACATGTGAAAAAGGTGTAGAGGTGGGCGTTGATAGCCGTGATCTTTTAGAAGGACGCAAGGATTCATTCTCTAGAAAAATATTGAAGCGAACGCACGTAAGCGGTTGGTGAGGTGCGAACGGATATTCAGCATAGGTTGTTTAAATAAATTTAATGTAATCATTGGGGTCAATCAATAGAACTTCCAGGAATCGTGATTCTGTATAAAATTACACGTCCATGTGCAACAGGTAAGGAGTAATATGTTGTATGTCGAACCCATGATTAAATTGGAAGTAAATTTAATAAATTAGTGTTAACATTGAGAGAATTCGTGAACATAACAGGACAACGGTAGATATGACATTAGCAATAGCAGTGGAAATCCCCGTCATAGTATTAGATGTTTGTTGAAATAGTGTCTGCAATAGTAAAATTATCAGAAGAAAAGAAACAAATTTCACAATAGCTAGCCCAACGTGGAGCGTGACTAGAAAGATTATTCAAACGGGAGAAGAGACAAATTATTATTAATCATAAATAAAAGCTAGGCATGATCTTTACAAGATGATTAAGCCTTATGCAACTACAGTAATTGGAACTTTTTACTTTCTCGCCTTACTACGTAAGAAGAGAAAGCATTGTAATAGCATCCCAAAAAACGGCGTTATCTTCGACAGAAAAGCCGTATTGCCGGGCCTTAAGAAGGAAGAAGTGGATAAATCTTATTCTTATGTGTAGTAAATTACTTCTAACACGTTGGGTATTGAGAATCCAGTTTTCTGACTCCTTGATACTGAGAAATCGATTGATGGTAAAACCCTCAGTCAATACCAAACCGTTCAGACGATTTTCTCAAAAATCGATATTCCTCAATCGATTTGAAGGAACTCGAGGCCCACTGAGTTTGAATTGGATATTTTGACTGTTGGGGATACTTTACAGGAAGCATTAATTTCATTTTTTTTCCTGAAAAAAAAAGGCACAAAATTTCTTTATTAAACTGTCCCCTCCCATAGCATAAAGGAAGTCAGGCCCTCCCATAGCATAAAGGGGGTTTAAAACGAAGGTGCAAGTATCGTTTTCGTTGAAATACTTGTTTTTTCGAAAATTGCCAAAGTCCAAAATTATTTTCGGCGATTTCCCCCAACCACAATATTGAAGATAAGAGATGTATTTCTCAAACGAAATCTGTTCTAAAACAGTTTTAAAAGTTTATTTGTTTTTAAAAAAACGAGTAACTTTCACGAAATTTCTTCTTGAAGCTAATGCAATTTTTAAAAAGAACACTTCCTCAAAAAACGCTTCAATTTTCTTCATTAAAATTTTTCCACGTATATATTAAGGGACGCTGAAAACCATGACGCAGATCTCATTGTCGTCGTATTCTCTGAATTTTCGAAAATTGCAAAAGGTTAGATAATGCGAGAAAGTATGTTCTGTGGTAGCTCCACTAATTATTTTCTCTCATCAGTAAGTACCCCCCTAGAAAAGAAATGATCCCGATGTAAAATTTCTCGAAAAGGAGAAACAAAGTTCTGCAACAAAAATCTACTGCTCTACGAACTAGGAAGAAAAATAATATCGTGTGAGACGCCCTTTACTCCCTGCCACTCTTCATTTCCCCTGCATTTTCTCTGCACTACTTCCTCAGTAACTCTCTCCCTCTTTCTTAGTCTCCTCCCTTTCCCCCGAGCCTCCATCACCCCCGCCCCTCTATCTTCCCGCACCCCGGCTCTCATTGTTACTCGGCTACGGTATCATCTTTCACTGTCCCGCCGTCCCCACCGCTCTGCATTTTCCCCGTCCTGCGAGGTCTACCGTTCTCCCGCCTCTGGTGTGCCCGACTGCACGTCGTCACCCCCTCTTGCCGCAACTTTGCCACCTCGTCCTCACGGCATGCACAAATTTCCTCCTTTCCAGTCAATGACCTGCCGACAGGTCTCTCAATTTGTCTTCCTCATCTATCATTGTTGGTGTAGGGTCGTCCCCATCTCTCCATACTCGTTCTTATCGCGGTGGAGTTTCATCTCATCTACGACGAGTGAAGTTCCTCCGATCTTAAGAGACTACTGTTAGTTCAAAGTTGATTTAATCCACAATTTGTTGAATGATTCTGTTTTTGTGAATCTCGTTGCATAGTTGTGTGCCGAAAATGTTAGATTGTTCGTTAAATTGACATAAATATTAGATAATAAGGTAAATTATCACACATTTGAGGATGAGATAACTTTTTTGCCACCTTTAATCGTAAATTGAGTGTAATATTCTTTAAATAGTTGTTGAATTTGTATTACAAGTTAAACGGAAAACACTGAAGAAACTTTTTTGTCTCATAGAGTTGAAGTAAAGAGTAATTGGGTCCTGAACTCTTTTCCATCACATCTAGTAATTACATTATAATTATGCATGCACATAGGAATTTCAAAAGGAACAAATCCCATTTAATGCTTCCTAATGCGCGTTTGTAGTTCTCAAATAAGATTTGAAGGAAGGAGGGAGAAAAGCAATCCCTTCACAATTTTATTTATCACTAGATAATCCAGTACTGCCCTTCCAACATCGTCCTCCTTCCATCAAGTGACAGTCGACTCCCCCGTTTCAACGCGTCAATTCTCCCTCCTCCGCCGCCACATCCCCACCGCGCCCTCGCACCGGCCACCCCCGTTCCGGCCCAGACGAAGTCGAGCCACCGCGCCTGTTATGCGCGCCAACTATACCCGTAATTGGACGCACAGCACCGGATCCACGGGGAGGCGGCTGAAGATGGCTGGGGGCTGGCGCGCCAGGTCCCTCGGCGCCGTCCTCGACGTCGCCCCCTCCGTCTTCTCCGCCAGCGCCGATACGGCGAGCGCCATCTCTTCCGTCGCCTCCTCCGCCGCTATGGCCGTCTTCGGACATCCATCCTTTCGGGTTGCTTCTCTTGCCGACACTCCCACGTTTCGTCATTAACCCACCTCTTGAACATCTTCTTTCGCGTTCACACACTCCTCGATGCCCACAATGTCCACGATGTTCACTCAGTACCTCCACACTCTCATCCACTGTCATTCATCTATATATCCATCTTCACCCTCGAATTTTTCACCTCCACAGTTGGATCTGCGATTCGATCACTTGTGCTTATTCCCCAACAGAAACACCACTTCTTCTTGAGCTTTGCCGTCCAAATACTCTCCTCCGCAACTTGGCACCTGCCACGCCCATCACCGCTGTCTTTCTGACCCAACCGCCGCCGAGGTCACTTAAATCCCCACCTCCTGCTCCGCCACCAGCACCCACGCCGCCGACGGGCAGTAAAGCTATTTTTTCCCGTTACGACGAATCTTCTGGTTAGAGGAGACGAGCTCCGGCCGGAGCGTTTTTTGACGCCGACGAGCGCCCGAGGGCACGCGCAGGGAGGCGCCGGAATTTTATGGTCTTGTCAGTGGTGACAAAATTACGAACGGAGCGCCTCACGCCCGGATTGATCGCCGGCCATAAGAGGGGGCGCGGGGCCGTGGTCGCAAGGCGCCACACGGGCGACGGCGGCAGACGAGGGGGTGGCGGCGGCGGTGGCGGCGGTGGCGGCGGTGGCGGCGGTGGCGGCGGTGGCGGCGGTGGCGGCGATGGCGGCGGTGGCGGCGTTGGCGGCGTTGGCGGCGTTGGCGGCGGTGGCGGCGGTGGCGGCGGTGGCGGCGGTGGCGGCGGTGGCGGCGGTGGCGGCGGTGGTGGCGGTGACGGTGGCGGCGGCGGACGAAGGCGGCGGCGGACGGTGGCGGTGGCGGCGGGCGAAGCGGTGGCAGAAGTGATGGAGGAGGCGGAGGTGGCAGCGCAGGAGGAGGTGGCGGCAGAGCCGGCGGAGGAGGTGGAGGTGAGGGCGGAGGCGGCGGCGAGATGGAAGGGGCGGCGCGCAAACGAGGAAACCGTCCGCCCTGGCCGGCAAGGACGACGAGGGCGGCGCGAGAAAGCCTAAGGGTTTCCTTCGAGGTGAAACTCTTCGATGCGTTCGAAGAGTCCGCCAGCCGTCTCGAATTGACTCCGAACAGTGGAGGTGGCTCAGGGCATCAACTGATGTCACTGCAGTACCTCTGAGCGAGAGGTCCTGGCATTCGAGACCCGATGGTTGTAGAATTTTCGACACTAGTTAGGTCGAAGTTCGCAACTTTGCGGAGGAGCATTCTAGTGGCCAGTTGTTCTGAATGGTAACTTTTCGTGGTTTCTCCGACCAACATGAGGCGAATGCCGGAGCAGTATCCTAAGAACCGGACCGCGCGCGATCTTTCCTTTCTCGTCCTTGTCCTAACCTCAACCCATACATACGCACACTTTCACTTAGATGCACTATACTACCACCCAGGACAATATTAAACTCGCAGAAAGACGATAACGATAGGAATATTTTCGACGAAGGTGTTCAAGTACCTAAACCATTATGAAGCTGCGGGTATCTATGATGAAAAAGTTTAGTATCTCTTCCTCGTAATTTGAATGCTTCTCAAAATCAAACTCAATGGTGCATATCTCATTCAGGCCATGAACACCAGGGAAGTACTGGTGATTTGGCATATTTCTGGTACAATAGCATGGATGCTAGCGGAATTGGATAACCTGAATGGCCAAAGCAGAAAGCAAATGACAGTTCATCTCGCCCTTTACCCGCTCAGGGATGTAATGGGCGCAAAATATTCCGCAGATCAGGAGGCCGTGTTCTTCAGCAGATAAATGAGGCGAGTTGAACAGATAAGTAAATACTGTCGGAACACATCCATAATTTATTAAAGACGGTTTCGAAGAACGTAAGAAACGAACCCTTAACCAGTTTCATAAATAGAGGAAACAATAGGAACGCGAAACAAGACAGCGTTTGTTCCAAGGGAAGGTGGATGGTTCTCTCATCTGCTGCAGGCTCCACAGAGAGATTGCATAGACAGTAAATACCGCTATGGCAGGGTGGTCACCGCGCTAAACTGGAAACTGGGCAGAAAGTATAGTTTGCAGGCAACTGGTCAATGAGAAACCAAACGCCTTAGAATGTCTTCGAAAATAGCAATACGTAGGTACTACGAGACTTCAAGATCTATATAGACCAAGGATTCTCGCCCTTTTTTATCGGCCTCGTTTAAGAGAATTTTTTACCCGTTCGTCCCCCGTACAATATTTTATATAATGTACACCATAGATAATTATAAGACATAGAATTGCATATAAATATCTTCAAGAAAGCACTTTCGTACAGCAATATTTTGGACGAGTCACTTCCGCTCCTGAGTAGCTGAGTTTCTAATCTTCATTGTTGCGAAATTGTTACAAAATGTTGGTGGTTTTTTAATTAGACAGAACATTTCTCCATTACGTATTGCAGAGAGTATTTTCTTCCTTGATAGAGTATCGTTGTGAATAGATATTTATGATTGGTTTAGTTTTCTAAACCATTAAAGGAGTTGTGTAGCTAGCTTGCTTCTCGGATGCCTCCGTGCAGAAAGTCCAAATGGGTAATATGAAACAATTGTGAATTTAACAGTTTTCAATTTAATTGGTACAAGAATACGGCCGGGGGAAGGGAGAAAATACGTAGGGAGTGCGATTTGTTTTATTCTTTGCCGGTATCCGTCCGCGAGAGTCCTTATTAAGAGCAATAGTGAATCGTTTTCCTTCTTACTTCGGGGTAACAGTGAGGCGCACCGTTTGCACCAGCAACCTACTAAAGACCATCTAATTTGTAATTTATTATTATATGGTGTGTTACTTTATATACAAAAAATAATTATCACGTTCATAAATATATTTTTCGTAATTGGGATCTTGCTTTTATGTATCAATCACAGCATCATTTTCGGCTACTGTCCCACAAACGACCACTTCATCATCATTGACGCTCTACACAATTTCATCGATACCGACCCCGACCCCAGATATCAACCATCGGTAAAATCATAATTCAGATCTCATCTTCGTTTAAGGGAAGTGGATGGGAATAGCGGACGTGGACGTCCGTGCAGTTTCAAGACTGGTCCAGAAGGTGATAGAGAAAGTAACGATAAAATATAGTGATATCCAGGCAGAGCTGGAAAGACTCTGCAAGTAGATTGATTGATTGATTGATTGATTTTTTCGTGATTCCGGGCGCGTCAACTGCTTTGGTCATTAGTCCCGTTAGTGTAGTGCATGTTTCCCGGGAGATGGCGGTGATCTTCCCCCGCTGGATGGCGAGATCCGGCGCTATCGTCGGCTAGTGGGGTTTCCCCCTAACCAGGACTCTCCCACCAGCGGGGCACCGCCCCAACCGGGACAAGCTCTAAGCTCCCGACCGGTCTCCCGGAATATGTGGTAGTGTAGTGCATGTTAGTGTAAGTGTGTGTGTAAGGGGAGAGGATTGGACAAGGAGGGGGAAGGAAAAATCGCGTGCGGTCCGTGGCCCGTTTGTTAGGGTACTGCTCCGGCATTCGCCTGGGGTTGATCGGAGAAACCACGGAAAACTACCGATCAGAGCAGCCGGCCGCTAGACTTCTCCTCCAGACAGCGACTGAATTCGACCTAGCTGAAAAGCTAGTGGCGAAAATCCTGCCGCCGTCAGGACTCGAACCTAGGACCTCCCGGTCAGTCTGCAAGTAGATGATCGCAGTTGTCCCAGTAGTGTTTGAGCTCAAGGAGTCATACTCGTAGTACTGAGGAAACACCCGAGCATTCCAGTACTTAATTAAATTTAAGCATACTACATCCTGCATAACGCCCTCGCTCATAGGTCTGCGTGCTCGCTTTCGATGACGGGACCCCGGGTTCGATTCCTGGTCGGACAAGATTATAGTGTGCGTTTTATTTGCAATGTTCCAGTACATGTTGCGTGTCCCGATGAGGAAACTCACTTCTCACGTTGAAAAAGCCAGAACAAGGCGTAGGGATGCCTACGCGCTAACCACACGTACCCGGTAACCCATGACCTCAAGGCCGGGACGCCGCTGGACGACCCAGGCATCGTCAGAGGCGATTTCGCTAAAGTACGTCCTGCATAAGTAGCACTGGGATCCTCAGGTCTTTGTGTAGAACCCAAATCCAGTGAAGGAATCGCAAGCTCAAGAGGTACTGATTGCTGCAAGACAATAACAATAACAACATACCTGAAAATATTCCAAAAATATTCCATGAGAATATCACTTATGCGTTCTCCTTCCTTTAATGTATAATTAATATTTACAAGAGAAGCCCAGAGAGTATTCGGTAACGTTCGGGCGAAATGGAAGGATTCGTTAGTCACATCGCTATGGGCGCCGGCGGTCACGAGGAAGCCAACATGTACACAGCTAAGCTCAGTGTCACGCCAAATGCCCTAGGGTAAGGGACCTTTAATACGCCGCCACTCAGCAGCACTTGCGAGTGGCGCATTTCCTAGCAAAACATTGATTTAAATGGAAATATTCATACGAGTAGTGGAGCCGAGCTACTGTGGTGCCCGGTGGCTGATTCCCACCACTACCAGCGCAGAAGCGCCTTTGCGCCACCGCTAGCAGAACACATGAAAATGACAGCGTTCATACGAAACGCGCCACAGATGCGCCGTTGAAGTGGTCTTTGTCCTCCTACCTGTCTTTGTCCTCCGCCACAGGTCTTTGTCGGGCGCCAGAGCCCACAGAAGTGTCACTCACGAAACCTTCCTCTCCCGCGGTCGGAGGTGGTTGTGTGGGAAGGGCTCTGCCGCTTCTCGGTGGCGCCAGCGAGAGGCTCCGTGTGAAGGCACCCTAAGGCTGCCATTTTGAACTGTGATCAGCTGGCGGTGGCGCGGAAGCGCGTCTGCGTTGCGGGTTGCGGAACCCCGCCGCAGCAGCGCCACAGCAGCACCACAGCAGCACTACAGCAGCACCACAGCAGCGCCACAGCAGCGCCACAGCATCACCACAGCAGCGCCACAGCAGCACCACAGCAGCGCCACAGCAGCACCACAGCAGCACCACAGCAGCACCACAGCAGCACTATTGCAACAGCAGCCCGACTGCGCCGTTCGTGTGAATGCATCCATTTAAAGCAATGTTTTGGCAGCCAGCCGATGCACCACTCGGAAACGCTGCCAAGTGGCACCGTGTTAAGGAGTACTTAGACAGGTCACCTCCGATTCGATGTGCACCGCGCGACTGCTCTTAGACGCCGCCCCTGACGCGTTCTCCTGGCTCACTGTCAAGTCTTCCGCTGTGTCGTGGAGTAACGCGTAACCATCCTCGCTGTTCTACATGTTGCAACTTTCACTGATGACTCGGAAATCACCCGATGCATTTGTGGGCCTAGCTTATGATGTCGTGAGAATTATATTTATGAAATAAATAATACTCAACTTAATAAAAAAGTATGTAATTTTTTCAAATTGATAAGTCATGCATTACGTCCCAGTTTGTCACAATAATGTAAGTTGAAAGAAAATTCAAAATAACAATTGCTACTCATTTTTATAATTTTATAAATAAATGTACAATTCACAAATCAATAAATTCAATATTCAGCATATCTTTCGCTGAATTTTGGTATTAATCACATTTTCAAAAACTCCGATCTTTATTTTGTACATTTAAATAATTTGTTGCTATCCACCGACCTAGGAAATCAGCTTGCTTTTCTTCTGGTGAGATGTATTAAATTAATATTTTCTGCATTATTTTCCTTACATGACAATATTTTAGTTTCGGTATTCAATTTTTGCTTTGATATGTGTATTTTTATAGTAGAATAAATATTCTAGCTGTATAAATATTTAAATAGTCTTTTATTTCAATTTTTAATTGTTTAGATATTTCAGCTTAAAGTAGTAAATCTTTAATTCCTGGTAATGCTTCAAATTCATTTTCTGTTTTTTTAATAATGCAACTGAGAGAAAGTTTTAAATTTCCAGTTTATTCATTCTTCTCCAATTTCTATAGTATCTCGCGTAAAATATTTTGCGTGTTTGTTTTTATCCCATTTTTCTTTACATGTCAAATTTTTCTTTCATAGTTTTCCCAAAATTTGATACAAAGTCTGCACCAGTTTCAGTATTTATTCTCACATTAACATTCAAACCAATGTCAATAAAATAAACGTTATTTAATAATATTATTCATTATTTCGTGTTTCCGGTCACGACAACTGCTAAGGTCATTATACTCGTAAGTATAGCACATGGTTTTCTTCGCGAGGTGGCGGTGATCTCCCATGGTGGGTGGTGAGGTCTGGCGTCGATCTACCCGTCGTCTAGCGGGGTGTTTCCAAGCAAGGTATTTCCCACCAGCGGGGCACCGCCCCAGCCGAAACGCTTATTAGTGCAGTCGATGGGGAGAAAAAAGGGAGTCCACCTTGCAAACGGTGAGGTAGAAGATTTAATTTTTTATTTTGTTTATATTGTTATTAGTAAATAAACTCTAAGTTCTCCACCTCGAAATACTTCGGCAAAAGTTTTGATAGCCCAAAAACAAAAACATTTCGGGCATTTTTTGGTTTTTGCGTAAAAACATTTTAATGCATGATCATAGCACAAAAATTCATATGTACAGTTTTAAAGATCATAACATTCTCTACAGCTTTGCTTCTTAAATTATTTTCCTCAAGAAAAAATTGTAACAGGGCTACCAGATTTTAAAATTTCACCAAATTTTCCACGATAGGGTGTATAATTACCGTAAGTCCCTTTGCCCCTCACTATCGGGGTGCTTAATTATCGTGCATGCATTTGCATTTTTGAGAACTCTCTACTTCAACATTTATGATATCTCTATCATTCAAATTGATTGGAACTGGTCTCTGTGCTGCATCTAAAACGTTTTCTACAAGAGCAGTAGATGGATATCGAATATTTCGCTGATGTCTAGCATATCCTAAGTACCAAAAGACACTAGAAACATGAGTACAACTCCCAAGTGTTTTGGCTTCTGATTTGCAAGTGAAAAAATGGCCATTAATGTGTTGTAAGATATAAATATCTGGCAATCTAAATTTAAATAAAGAGACATGCTTGGTTTGATAAGCAAAACCGCGTCACGTGAATCAATGAATCTCATTTTCCGTATCTCATCGTTTTATCTTAAATATTAACTTTCACAGTGTAATAATAGGACATTTAAAGTCAGTTACTTCTCGTAAAATAAAATGTCATAATTCACAAGTCTCAACAAGTGAGGTTGTTTCATTTGAATTCGCTTTCAGAGCACATATGTGCCTTTCTATCATCCGACAAATCGATATGTTCGCCGTTTTAAAATGTGCATTAGATCAAAAAGAACAATTTTTGGGGGGTTATTTAAGGTCTCATCAACATCTAGGTCATTAGCAACTACTTGTAGTAAAAGGTTTGGCCACCGGATCGGCCAACTTTTATTGCTTAACGGCCATAACGACTTTTGATCAGTATGATCTAAGGAACAATATAACTAAACTAGCTGACCCGGCGAACTCTGTTCCGCCTTAACAGCCGGTCCCATCTTTATCTCGCGTCGCACTCACTGTGAGAAACTGTACTATCATTGTTGCACTCGTGATAATAAAGCAATTGAAGATTTGTGTTTTTCTCTCAAACAAAGAATTTTAAAAAAACGCTCTGATATTAAATAGATAATTAAAAAATCTATTACATAGCAGAGCATTTTTTTGGAATTGATTTTTGTTTAAGAGAGAAATACAAAGCTGTAATCATAGGGACCGGTTGTTAAAGGCAATAAATGAGCAGATTTTGGAGTTTATTAAATAAAATTGTTTATTATAAAATACAAATAAAAAAATTACGTAGATTAATCATTCATTATTGTTCCTGTATATTGGTGCATAGGTTGCACTCTTCAGTTAAGTACCTTGTGATACACGACATTTTTTTGTTTTATTATCAGGCGCAAAAACAAACAAGGCAGATGATCTTCCGACCCGTGAACATGCCACATATAAATGACCATGGGAAAAACATGGACATTCTAGATTCAAACCACAAAGCAAAACGTGCGAAAACGTGCAAAAACGTGCGTTCTCACACAGGAACGCTGTCGAGCGGGATAAACAGTATCCTATGTCCTTCTCCTGGCTCTAAGCTTCCTGCTCATCAATTTTCAGCCAAATCGGTACAGCCGTTCTTGAGTTATAAATAGTGTAACTAACACGACTTTCTTTTATATATATAGATTTTCAAGCAATTTGACTGAAACCCCATATCCATAAGATTTGTGCGGGTTTCTTTTTACCAATGGGCGCCAAGCGCGGGACCAACCTAATCTCCTGCTCCGGCTACAGAGAATCTCAAAGGGTGGGCTGCTCCCACGAGAATGTTTTTTCGTTCCAGTACGGTATTTCTACTATTTGCGATCGATGTGTAAGGTACGAGTATGTCGAATCTAGCATAATACCCTGATTTCCATATTAAGATAATTTTGAGAAATTCAATACGTCTTATTGTTGTGGCCTAATTTTTCCATTGCTCCAATTATTAATAATATTCTAATTGCTTCATGTTTCATTGGGAGAAAACATTTTTCAAAATAGTCTTCTACATAGTTTTGTTCACAACTCGTTGCTAGTCATCTGGTTTTTAATTTATCTTTATCATTTTATAGATTTTTTTGTAGTAAAAACTCACTTACCAATTTCTATCAATTTTATCATTATTTCCATATTCCCAAAGTTGAAGATTTTCATTCTTAAAATTTGAGCATTTATTAAACCACCCAATTTTCTCTCCTGAATTAACATTTTGTGGAGTTTCTTTAATATTTTATTTCTTCTGCTATGGATTCAGCTATATTTTGCTATATTTTCTAACTCCTTTGGTTCTTTCATTTTTTAAAATTCTGATTTTGTGAATAATAAATATAGAGACATTCTATTTATTTCAATATCATAATTATTTTTTCTCTCGGATATTATCTTGAATATTTTCTTTAGAGCTTATCTAAAGATTTGTTTCTGTAGTTTTACATCGATCATTTCGATTTTTTTCATTACCTTTACTAAATTTTTGTTATGAATTTCAGAATTTGCATATGATAAATATATAAATTCATAATTACTTCTTCATTTAATATGTATACCAACGTAAATTGTTCCTTAAAAATTTAACATCTCTTGTTTCAATAACTTTATAACATTTATGCACATCGTAAATTTTTTTTGGGCAATGTGCTTTTTTGTCTATCTTCCTTCTGTTAATACTCCTTATGTACATATGTGTAAGCTTCACTTCCAATTATTTCCATGTGTTTAATATAAGGTTTTATTTCATGATAAATTCATTAAAAGTTATTAAACTGTTTAAAAATATATTTTATTAATGGATAGCAGTTTTAATACATTCATTACAAAATCAATTAGGTTATTTATCCTCAATTAATACAGGTCTAACAATTTTTGTAATAATTCTGTTGCGACCTTCTTTTTTGCCATTAGTTTGTGGAGTGTAAGCCATTGTTGTTTATGTTTATTACTTAATTTATAGACCATTAATTTAAATATTCACCCAAGAATTTTTCCTCCTCTATAAATTCTTATCATTTTAGTTTTAGTATTTTTCGGATTTTTATCCCTTGCGATCAATTTGTTTAAAATTCTTACAATATCACTTTTCTTCTGAACAAAAAAAGGACTAACATCATTTATGAGTTCGTTGAAAATAATATCAAGTTATAGATTTTACTAACGACCTTACCGCTTCCATGTGTCATAAAAAATATATCTAAAATATTTTTGGATTGATAATCTTCTATACCTTCATGTCTATTTCCTGTATTTTTTTCTAAACTGCAAGATTTCATATTCTTTTCTCAAATATTAAGATTGTGTAATTCATATACTGATGAATTATTTTTCATCAATTTCTTAGTCATAATTAATATGTCACAATCCTTGGTTCCATAATTAATTATTGTTAATTGAAAACCTTTTTGCTACTTTACAAATTAAATTTCGCTTTGCAGTAATTTTTTTCCTACATATATTTGTTATAAATTTGCTTCCTATATAATTTTTCTACCTGGGTTCAAACTTTGTTTCACTTTTATCAAAAATAATAATTAATATATTACCTATAGTTTTTGCCACAGATAATGATTTTTTATTTAAAGTTGAAACATGTAAACAGTTTTTAAATATAATATTTTCTTGGAAAGTAGTTGATATATTTATATCACCAGTTTCAATAGAATTAATTGTTTCTTTAACTGTCATTAATATGAGTGTTTTAGATATTGATCCACTTTAGCTTTTTCATACCTTCTTCACTTCTACATGTTCACTCATTTAATGTTCAGATACACTTAACATCGAGTTGAATTCTAATATCTGCCACTTATGAACCTAATTACCATTTCTTTCCCATGGTTCGAGTTTCTACAGTGACAGGATTTTCGGCACTAGCTACACAACTAAGTCGAATTCAGCTGCTGACTGGAGGAGAATTCTGACGGCCGGTTGTTTTGATCGGTAATTTTCCGTGTTTTCTCCTACCAACACCAGGCCAATGCCGGAGCAGTACACCAATAAACGGACCAAGACCGTGCACGATCTCTCCCTCTCTTCCTTGTTCTATCATCACCTTTTACTTACACAAACTTACAAATACATGTTCTACACTCCCACATATGTCCGGTGGCCAGTCAGAAGCTTAGACTTGTCACGGATGGGGCGGTGCCCCGCCGGTCTTTCGAGTAGATAGGTACTTGAATGAGGAAAACTCCTATGTACAGCTCCCATGCAAATCAATGAGCAGATCAACGTTGGATCTCCCATGCTGCTGAGGGAAAATTCCCGCGACTACTTGTGATAAAAAATGCACTACACTTATTGGACTAATGACGCGTAGTTGATGTGCCCAGAAAAACGAAGTAGTCAATCATAACTGCCGCGGAGTTATTTCACGTGAGAATTACTCTCGTTCAACATATTAGAATTTTTCGTGGTCATTATCTCCCGGTCTACTCTAATTGCGGTGGAAATCGCAGTTTGACTATAAATAATCAATCGAACATTTTAATAGAGCAATGACCAATGATAAATTCCATTTCAATGTTTTCTTTGTAAGTTTAGCGGCAGATGATAAAAAACCTGTACCGACACTGTATCGTTTTGGTTCCCATTATAAATCGAGCTGGAACAATCTAAAATAGATAATTATAAAATAAAGACTTTGTTAACAGTTATAGTGTCTTCGTATGCTGACTTTGACGTATGAATGATTAAAAATTAATATTTAAAATGTGATCTTTAAATACATAAAAATCGTATATATAATACGAATACACGAAATATTTTCTAAAATTTTGATAACTAAAGAGACAACAGTGGTTTGATTTCAGCTAGAATTCAAGACATTATAAAAAGGGACACAGTTATAGACATTTATTTCAACATTTTAGAGACTGAAATATATTGGTATATTCAGATATTGAATGAAAGAAAGAATGTATTCCTTCCAAAATTAGAAAAAAAACGTTATTCCGGGAATAGAATATCTATCATATCCAATAACTGTTACCCATATACTGCCCACAAAGCCCTTGCTCCAGAAGCAAATTCAATACACCTACACATAGAGCAACTCGGGACGCAGTAGTGGCGTAACTATGTTAGTTGAGATAGGAGTGGTTGCGCAGAGAGCGGGAGGGGAAATTCGATTGAGAGATGCATATGCCGCAAGGCAAACGTGAACATTCCAAATTTTGGATGTACGCAGAATCGAGTGAAGATATATGAAAGCTGCAATTTTCATAGACTAACGTCAAGATTTCTATACAAAATAATTTCATTTTCATAATAAAAATCCATATGAATACTCGTACATCGAGAATGACAATACAAAATAAAAATTGAATGAATACAGTTGTATATAAAATTAAATATGTAACCTTATACCCATAGAAACACAAGGGACTGGAAATTTACTGCTTTTAAAACATGAATGCAATTACAAAATTTAAAGGAAGTAATGAACATACAAAATGGATAAAATATTTATCAGTCTTGCAAAAGTGTAGTTGGAATGTTCAGTAAATATGACACTTTATAGTCTCGAAAGAAAACATGTTTTAACAAAACAATCTATTTATTTAACGTCAAAAATAGTCAATTATTGTATGTGACGTACTATGGAGAGAAGTGTATTCTGTGCTCTTAATCTTAAATTCTGGAATACGAACCTAACCCATGTACAAGTTGAAGTTTTGAATATAGAGGGAAATGAGCCTTTTTGGCAAGAATTGATAGACAATATTCACTCCAGTGTAATAAAACTATTTAAAAAGGCAAATCCGCTGTAGATTTGAGCTAATATTCCTCATCGTGCCCTTCGTGAAGGAATATACTAACTGCCGCCAAGAACATTGATTATATTTTCCATTGAACTCTAGAAACCATGCAAAGTTATTCTGTCTAGAAGCAAAACAAAGGGTTGTCTCAGCATTCGCTCAAAGGATCAGGAAAACTGTACGGATAAACTGATCGAGACATACACTATGGGCCATTGACCAAGACGCTGAGGTATTATATTTGTCAAGGCCGGCCTGGATACCCGAGGTTTTTAAGACTGAATGCCCGTAGCTGCCTCGGCTCGAAGGGTCGCGGGCTCGATTCCCGCCTGGGGCATGTATGTTTGTGTGTGTTTCTGCCGTTCACATGTGTTCTTTCTACAGTTCTCCCTACTGTTTATAAAATCTTAGTGGTCGTTTTATGACAAATATGTTGAAAAACGACCTTTAAAAAAATACTTGTTTCGGGTTGTTTAGAATTATGCAGTTCAAATACGAATTAATAAATTAAATATCATTGTTAAAATAATATTTCTCTTCTCTCTGATTTTCGGTATATTCTCCGAATGTATAGAAATAATTGTGCACCAGAAACAATTATGCAGTTACTATTTCGTTATTGCAAAAACGTGTCATCTGCAAAGAGAACTGTTCTTACTTTTCGAATCAAGGGCAATTCGTTTACTTATATTAGGGAGAGAATAGCGCCTAAATTCGAACCCTGCGGAATTCCCTTTGCTAATGGCAATGACTCGTAAAGGTGAATATTTAATGTCCCATCATTCCAGTGCGGTATTTCCACTGATATCGTCATTTAAGGTACGAACATAGGCAGTTAAGAGCAATACACCTAATTTCCGTAAATAAACGAAACATATTATAACCGTACTTAAACTCTTCAAGCTCTAAATATAACGTACTATGTATAAACTCTTCAACACCTCTTCTTTTGGACGCCTTGGCTGTGCAGTAGGTTAAACGAACAGTGCTACATCAGCACATACAAACTCGCATTATTTCTAAGTTTTGCAATTTTCGAAAATTCAATCATTGCATTGCCTCTGACCGGAAGTTCCTAGCGTTCGAATCTCGAAGGGGGAAGGATTTTCTTCACTAGCTACATAGCTAGATCGTATTCGGCCGCTGTCTCAAGGAGAATTATAGCGGCCGGCTACTCTTTTCCGTGGTTTCTCCGATAAACACCAGGCGGAAGTCGGAGCAGTACCCCAAATAACGGACCAAGGACCGCGCAGAATCTTTCCTTCTTCTTCCTTCTATCCTCACCCATTACTTATACGCACTCACACTTACATGCATTGCAATACCGCATATGTCCGGAGACCAGTCGGAAGCTTAAAGCTTGTCCCGGATGGGCTGGTGGGACATACCTGATTGGTTGGGAAAACCCCGAAAAAAGTGTAGGTCGGTGTCGGATCTGACCATCCAGTGGAGGAAGATCATTACCTCCTCCTTCGGTCATAAAATATACACTGTACTTACGGGACAAATGATCTCCGCAGTTGACATGCCCGGAAAAAAACTAATCAATCAATGAATCGATAATTCAGAGTTGAGTTAAAGCTTTAAGAGAAAAGTGGCTCAAACTTGTTCCAATTTGAAGTATATAACTTGCCCTACTTCCATACAATAATATACTATGCTTTACTTCGTAAAAACAGAAATTGAATTATCAGAAAAAGATAAAAATTAGTTATCAAGGAAACACATACAAAGTGGATTTTTTCGCTATTTGTGAATATTGCAATAGCAGCGGCGCAGAACTCTCAAGCTATTAATAAATTACTTTTAATATTCTAGACTATGAATTCGTTGCTTATGAGACACAAACAACGAAATAAATGGATTATATACTGTAATGGATAAACAATATTTTGAAGGAAAAATACAAACTCATTAAATATAATGTAGCGTTAAATATAAAGCAACGAATTGTTTTGAGTTGCAGAATAAATGTGAAACACAATCTACAAGACATAAATGAATCGAAATCCGGGACATCGTGTAAACATGATATTCCACAGCTGAAGCTGCTGGAGGCGTAGTTTCCACGGGAGTGTCGAGGCGCAGGACATGAGACAAGCGTTCAGTCTGGTGGCAACGTGCCGGCTGCGTGGGGGAGGGGGAGGACAGCGCTAGGCCGAGAGGAGGTCGCGCGCTGGGGCGGCGGCGGCGGCGGCGGCGGCGGCGGCGGCGGCGGCGGCGGCGGCGGCGGCGGCGGCGGCGGCGGCGGCGGCGGCGGCGGTGCGGAGGCGCGGGCGAACAAGCGAGGCGTTGAGTGATAGCCCCGCGCAGACCGGGATCTCCTCGTTACCGCCACCTGCGCCCGCTGCCGGCCGCGCCGCCCACGCCTTCCCCATCCACCCCGCCCACCCCACGCCCCCAACCCCGTCCTGTCCTCTCCCTCCCCGCCCCGCTCTGAGCTTCTGGTCCCACCCGGCCACGCCCCGGCAAGCCGCTTCGCCCAGCGTCCTCGCAGAGGGACCGACACGTCGTTACCTCGCCAAGCGCCCCGCGCCGGCTCAGCCCGCTCTCTGTCCACCAACACTACACCCTGCACGCACGTCCAGCTTCATTTGAACAACATTCTTGTAGCTATTAACTTCCATGAATGGAATGCCATGTCTACAATAAATGAGTTTAAAAAGTAGTAATAGTTACACTTGCATTTGTATATATTTTACACGGAACAAATTTATGTCATAATAATAAATCAACAAAAATTGTCAAAAAACAATGTTAAAGTTCCATAAAATAATAAAACAATGCACACTTTCAAAAAACTAACAACAAAAACAGCTGGTGCTAAAACAACACGTACTTTCTCACATTATTTCCAACTTTGTAATTTTCGAAAACTTAGTTCAGCGAAAATGAGACCTTCATCATTCTTTTAACCATGGATTACAATAGCGATCTGTACCGAACATTACTACTAAGGCGTAGTCCGAGAGTCTGGGTAAAAACAAAGAAAAAGTCGTTTTGACAATGAAACACTAAATTTAATGGATTGAACATGTATGATCTGCAACTACAAAATACATTTTAAAGATTTTTATTGATACACCGAAATAACTTGTCTCTCACAGGAGACCCTTGCATGGTGCTGTCAACACGTGGCTTTTGAGTAGCCGCAGAAGTACCTCGTCATGCGACCTTTGTTATGATCGTCGTCGTCTCATTATGATTGCTAAATGTTCACAACGAAACGTAAATTCTACAAGTCAAGGAGTTCGTATTCGTTATTCACAATATTAGCCAATATAGCGCCAAAAGTATCACTGACGTAAATACAAAGGCGTAGTCTACTGGCCGACGCATGTTAAAATGGGGTAGTAGGAAGTAGCCACGCGCACAATGTTACGTGTATTTCATTGGCTAGTCACACAATGAAGGTACCTAGAGTTTCAGAAACTGGGAGTGATGGGAAGGGGTGGGGGATGCTTTCGGCACTACTTGTGTCGTCTGACAGACGACGTCTTTGTAATCTGGGCTTAAGTGTACTTTTCTCAATCCATAAAAAAAATTAACGAAAAAATTGGAGCTCTTCTTAAGATTTTCTGCAGTTAATTGCATTAACGTGAAGTAAAAGTAATGTAAAAGCTACTCTTTTATCAAAAATATTGTACAGAAGGATTTTTAAGGAGTTGTAGGAGATATTTTATCTAAGAAGTACCTAAATCAGTATCATTAAGAAATCTGTATCATAAGATCATTAACCAAGAAGAAAAATCTTCATCTTCAAATAGTGTAACTGCGGAAATATGCCGAAAATATTTTGAAAGTTTGCAAATTTCGAATAATGAGAAATGTTTACGCAAAAGAGACCTGTATCATTTTAAGCGTCTTTTATACTATCCGAAAAAAAGCAATAAAAATTGAGAAAACTTTGAAAATATATATGAAGCTTCATGTAAAGTACTCCGCCCCCCCCCCCCCCCAAATCAAATGTCCGTTTCGCAAGTCAAACTCTCCTTCCAAATCAAACTCACTGCGCTTCGAATTCCTCCAAAGCGATTGGGGAATATCAACTTTGGAGAAAATTGTTTGAACTGTTTAGGAACTACCGTTGAGTCGAGACAGAGTCGTCCACACTGAAAGATGTTTTACCATCAACCGATTTTTCGGAATCAATGACTCTCAGATCCTGGATTCTGACCACTCAGTGTGTTAGAAGTAATGTACTACTTATGTGAACAAGATTTATCCACATTTTCGTTACCAGATCCTGGCAATAACAGTTTTTTTTGTCGAAATATTGCCGATATCCGGCGCACGATAACAGTACTTTCTCTTCCTACGCGGTATTCCAATTTGCAGCTTCTTTCGGTTTCGCAAACTTCTCGGTATAACCCTTCACTAATGCGTGAAGGATAATGAGCGTTTTGACTGCGATTGAATATAGCAGAGTTGGCACATGCTGAGAGGAAAGAGTAATATTTTTTTAGAGATTTTTTAGATGAATTCTGAGGGGAGAGGGGGAAGGTCTCGGTGGATTTGTGAGTTAGAAATGAACCAGGGTCTTTCAAGGTTTGTCTTAGATACTTGTTTTGAACATTCTGTGAAATGGCTAGTTTGGTTGGTGCTGTGTTGTAATGACGTACATTATATGTAATATTAAATAGTTCATAATTAAATCGTTAGAATGCGTGTATGAGCTGAAAAACATTATGTTACTGCTGAATTACACTATGCAATAAAGGGTTAAATTCTGGGCGGCCTCTGTAATTAGTAGTATTGCCATTAAAATTAACACATTTAGGGGCGGTACTTTCATGTTTTTTAAATTGAGAATAGTGATGGTTTTTGAGACACTTCATGCACTTAGTAATATTGTGGCAATTTACCTGAGTGTGACCAAATCGCTGACAGCGCTTACATGGAATAGGCTGATTAGGTTTGTTTCTTAGTTGCACTCGTATTATACTATACATCAGTTTGACCTCATTAAATATATTTTCGGATTTGGGATTGTCAACAAGATCTACTGCTACTATATGCAAAGGTTTTATGGTTTTCTCGTAAAGTCTACACCCTTTAATTACGGGATATTCCAGTCTTTTGAGTTTTTGTATAATATCTTGTTCGGTGTAACATGTCAGGATGTCTTTCATTACAAAAGATAACACTTTACTACTTGATCTCGATACGTGTGAAATTCGATGTTGTTTTCTTCACAGTATTTTCGAAATTTTCTGAAGTCAGTGATTTCACTAAAATTAACTTTAGTATTCTGGCCATTTTGTTTTGTTAAAAAGTCATTTATTGTAACTAAATTTAGGAGTTGTATTAAGGTTAAATATTCATTGCCGGACATATGAATGAATATTGGAGGAATTTTAATATTGTTCTCTTTCGTAACAACTGGCGTTTCTGCTACTTATTCTTCTTCTTCACTGAGAAAAGCGAATCTTGAGTGAATAGGTACATTATATTGCACTGGGTTGCTATTGTTCTCTTTTAAATTTGTATTTCGATTATCCGAAAGCTTTCGTTTTTTATTTTCACTGTCCGGGACTAGAGTTTTTTTTTACTGTTTTGCGCAGGAGTGTGAGCAGCTGGCTGGCTTGATCTCTTACCTTGGTCATTATGATAACCGTTTTGCTGAAAGGCCGCTTGCTGTATTGCGTGGGTTTGCTGCTGCTCAGGTGGTAGCTGCAGGGCCTACTGAGGTACTTGCAGCCAAACATATCCAGCTTCATTCACTTACAACAATTGTCGTTTCTGACATAATTGTTGCACTATAAATTACTGTTGGGGCGTATGAAACACATGATGTTGGTGGGTTTGAACTTCACTATCGTGAGCGTTCTTTTACCCGGTAGGATCATTTGAAATCACATTTGCTTGCATTCGATTTACTTCATTGTATTCACTGGATGAAGCGTTGAGAGTGTGCATTGCATAAGCAATGTGCTCCCCCTGTCAGGGCAGCCACTCGTTGACATTATGCACTGTTCAGTTGTATGCGAACTTGAACTTGGCACTTATCACTATCAGATCGCGCAGCCGACCGGGAACGGTAGCTCAGTGCATCAACTGATGTCACTGCAGCGCCTCTGACCGGGAGGTCCTAGGTTCGAGTCCTGACGGCAGCAGGATTTTCGACACTAGCTTTTCAGCTAGGTCGAATTCAGTCGCTGTCTGAAGGAGAATTCTAGCGGCCGACTGCTCTGTTCGGTAGTTTTCCGTGGTTTCTCCGATCAACACCAGGCGAATACCGGAGCAGTACCCTAACAAACGGGCCACGAACCGCGCACGATCTGTCCTTCCTCTTCTTTGTCCTATCCTATCCCCTTACACACACACCTACACTACCATGCACTACACTACCACATATTCCGGGAGACCTGTCGGGAGCTTAGAGCTTGTCCCGACTGGGGCGGTACCCCGCTGCAGGGAGAGTCCTGGTTAGGGGGAAACCCCTCTAGCCGACGGTAGGTCGGTGCCGGATCTCGCCATCCAGCGAGGGAAGATCATCGCCATCTCCGAGAAAAACCCGCACTACACTAACAGGAATAATGACCAAAGCTGTTGACGCGCCCGGAAACACGAAAAAATCAATCAATCGCGCTGCCGAAAAACAACTGTAGATAAGAGCTAGGACGCCCGATGTGCACAGCATGGCTTCTTGGACTCGACTAAGATAAAAGGTATAGAGCTTCTCAATGTTCAATAAAGATATAATAATTGCTTAGTGAAGCAATGAGTTATCTATTGGGAAAATGTGGACTTTTGGCGCCTGTTGATGCAACACCTGAGACAGTAGCGTTTGACAAATAGCCTACCCGCCCCTTGAAACCAGGCACATTCAAGCTAGGTATTATTTAGGAGTTGAATAGAAAGAGTAAGGGAGCTTTGCGATGCGACGCGGTGACTCAACAAGCGACAGAAAAGCGCAGAGAACGCAACGCGAACAATCGGGAATACAACGCTATCGAAACCACGCTGGTTGTTTCTGCGCAAGGGTTCTAGGAAATTGACTTCCATCTTAACCTAAAATTGACATCAATTATATTAAAACCGAGATCAATCACAATCCAACCGGTACCATACACTTACAAATTGAGAACAAAATGGCATCAAGCCTGTTCAAATTGAGAATACAAAAGTTTAAATTCGAAGTTATATGTAAGAAATACTGTAGATGATTTATTGCTTTATTGAACCACGAAAAGAGGAAATTCTATTTACTTTTAATCTCCTTTCTTCTTTCACTCGTACTCCTTTCTCTATCTCTCTCCTTTACCTCCATCTTCTTCCTCACTCTCCCTCCTGGTCTTCCTCCTCTTTATCTTCCTTTTTCTCCTCTTCCTTGTCATAATTTTATTCTTCGTTTTCCTCCTCCTCTTCTTCCTGTCCCTTTTCTGCTTTCCCTCTTCTTTTCTTTTATTTTTTGCATATCTCTTCTCCTTATCTTTTCCTTCTTCTCTTCTGCCCTTTCTTCCTCTTTCTCTTTTTATCTTAGTTGTCCTCCTTTCCTTTCTTCCTCTTCTTTTTTTTTTCCTCCCTTAGGGTTTCATGCATATGTCGAACTTACGTACTGAATTAAAAATATTGTAATATTTCAGCTGGAGATTTTTCGACAGAAAACTCGTTTTATGGGACTCCTTGATATCGAAAAAGTGGATAAATCTTGCTCCTGTATGTAGAAAATTACTTCCTCCAGTACAGGCATATCAAGGTTGTGGAAATGTAACTAGCTCAATAGAGTTCGGGGGCGTGACTCACATATTCACAAAAGCACCGCGTATCTCAGACCAGCAAGTACCTCGTGTGAGCACTGTTTCACATGCCTACTGTAATTCGAGGTTTCGTAAGAATTAGTATTTTGTGGGTACTTGTTTTCAAAAAACAATTACGGTAGAGCGTTGATGCATCCGCCAATGTGTGCTCAACAATAACGCCTCAACCGTTAAAGCGATTTTCATAAAAGAATTTAAATTTATTAATTCTTGTTCGACTTATATGTTATACTTTTGCTTGGCATTTAATTAGAATTAATATTTATTTTCCATTTTTGAAGTTACTTACAAAGTAATGTTTAAGTCAGCTTGTAATTTGTCTCGACTAAATGATAGGTCTTTATGTGAAGTAAAAACTGCAGTATCGTCAGCAAAGAAGGCTATTTCAGAATTATTTAGAGGTGTGATATCAGCAATAAATGTCTTAAATAAAGTTGGAGAAAGTATGGACCTCTGAGGGACTGCAGCCTGTATTGGGTGATTAGTAGACATTTTTGTATTAATTTGAACACTCAAATTTCTAAATGTGAGAAAACTTTTAATAATTTGTTGTAAATAGTGGGGAAGACCGTTATGGTAGACACTGTTGAATGCTTTTTCTATATCAAGAATTAATGTGTCTAATCTGTTAGTCTTAATATTTGATGTGTGATGGAATGATTGTTGCGGAAACCACATTGTGCGTTAGGAATTATGTTATTTCGAGTAATAAAGGCTGTAGCAGGATAAGGGGAGGTAAATGCCCCCAAGCTTAATTCAGTATTAAATAGAGAGCACGTTTGATGTTATTTTGAAAGTAGTTTTCTCAATATCTCAGAACGACAACATGATTATTTTGTAAGATGAAATATGAATTTGCTGTTTTTAATTTTTTTCGTATCATTACTCAGAGGTACAATTCTGAAAAAATATGAGACCTAGTTGACATCCATACGTATCTTTGAGAGCTTTTTCAAAACCTTTGGCGGGAAATTCAATTTTTTTAAAAATAATAAAGAAATAATATTTTTTTAAAATATTAAATTATTATTCGGCATTTTCCTGTTGGTGGTCATTTATCTGACATTTCTGGGGGTGACGACTCCAAATAAATCCAACACATTGGGATTAAGATGTTATTTACTACTGATTATTTTCAGATTTTTCTCATTGGTGCGTCATACTGAAAACAATGTTTTTCTTCATTTATACGCATATAACTCATAAATTAATCACTTTTCTACGGACAAATATTTTTCAGAATGAAAATCATATCATTTTATCATACAAAAATATTGCATATTATTTTTGGCGCCAAATTAAAATTTTGAAACATAAAAAATGTAAAACAATACTTTTTGTCATGTTTTTGTGTCTTGTTTTGATGTGAAAAAAATTGAAAATTATTTTAAACGTTACATAAAAATCATATTGAATCGTATTCAGTCTTCTTCGGTATCGTCACTATGGTCGGCACAAATTAATCAATATCAAACATATGGGACAAATTTTCAGCTGATTGAATTTTGCGAGACAGACACCGAGCATATTACAAATAGTATATAATTCTTGCTAAGTGAGAACAACAACCAATATTTCGTGTGTCGTTAGCACAATCACATGCATATCATAAGATTCAAGATATTCCTGTTGCATGTGCTCAATGAAACTTTCATACGTCTTGCTTTTTTGTCGCGATTTTACTTCGAATTTTATAATATTCGTTTCTTCTTTTAAGAATCTAAGATGAATATTATCTTCATCTAACATTTCCGCTAAGTACAATACGCTATAGCTTGGGACAATTGACGAATGTCCGTGAAAAAAAATTAAACCCTTTTTCACTCATTTCTGGAAAGTCAATAAGATCATCGGTTATCATATTTTTAAATAGAACAGTTTTACGTCCCCAATTTGCATTTTCAATTTCTGTGGCAAGAGTATTTTCAACATTTTTCCTGACATTCTTCTAGTTGATGATTTGTTACACCATGCCTTGGTCGGAATTAAAAAGATTAACATAAGTGTTATTAAGAAAATATGCAATATTACAAAATAATCCCACTTTGGGTAAAAGTTTATTATCGAGTTGATTATGTAACAGTCTATATTTTTACCCATGGACTACTTCAACCAGTCAGCGAACTTTACTTACAAAGCGTGATTCATTCGATTCTTTTGTTGTCAACTGCATTCGCTTTCTTTTCAATGCTGGCATTATCATCGTGTAACCTTTGTCTTCCAGTTCCCTTTTAGCAACTCTGAAACCTCTGTCTAAAAAAATGTCCCTGTTTCAACAAAGAATTCAGGACGTAGTCTTTTGACCTAATCACTTTCAAAATGCCATGATTTGTATAATATGGATCAGCAACATTATTTCTGAAAATATGAATTTGACGCCAAAAATAATTCGCAATATGTTTTATAGTATAATGATATGATTTTCATCCTGAAAAGTATTTTTTCGCATTCTCACTTCAAAATACGTATTTGGCAGAGAATTGATACGCCACAAGGTGAGTTTTGGCGGCCTGGCCAAGAACGAATTTTAGAGGATGATTACCATGGCAACGTCAAGTAAACAAGACAATGTACAAATGACTGTTGAGACATTGCAAAGAATATTTATAATTTTTTGTAAACAGAATTATTTAACTAATTTATTGTTAACATTTATATTAAAACACAATTTGATATATTCTGAAATATCATACCTGGAACTGTTACGTCTTCCGGGCATTGGGCACTCGTGCTAGGAGTTTCAGCAGAAATTGAAGTAGTCTCAACTCTAACAGAAGGACAATTTTCGTTTTGCAAGATCGTCCTGGTATCGTCCTGGATCGTCCGAATTTTCCAGGTATCCTTCAGCTACCTTTGAAATTTTTTTAAACAAATCGCTAAAACCCGACGCAATTCTAAACGCTTTAACAATTGTGACAGTACTGTCAACTTTACAAGCGTCAAAGTATCAGAGCACCTTCATGTACATGACGAAACCGCATGGTATAAATGAGATCTCTCGAAAAATGCAAACCTAAAATTGGGAGGTGAGTATACAAAAAATAATTGTATGCACCTCGGCCGAAGTTAAATGATTTTCGACTCGGTAAGTTCACCAACCTCAGCTACGCTCCACTCCGCCTCAGTTGGTAAACACCTCATCCAAAATTCATTTTTCGGCCTTGAAACATAAATAATTATTTTTGTAGGAAAGTGATTAACTTTTGATGAGTTATATGCATATAAATGGCGAATAAAATAGTTAATAATTTTTTCCACTTGACGAACCAATAAGAAAAAGCTGAAAATAATCAGTAGTAAAGAAATCTTAATACTGATTTGTAGGATTTTTTGAAGTAGTCACCCCATAAATAAAACATAGAAAAATACCGAATAATAATTTCATATTATTTTAAGAATTGAATTTCCCGCCAAATATTTTTGAAAAAACTCTCAAGATAGGTATAGATATCAACTATGTCTCATATTTGTTTTAGAATTTTATCTCCGAATAGTGGTGTAAATAATCAAAAACCGAAAATTTGTATTTTTTCTGATATCTTACAAAATACTCTGTATTTCTATGAGTTTGGAAAATGACTTTCAAAATAACATTAAACGTGCCCTCTACGCAAAATTGAATTAAGCTTGGGAGCATATTTATACCCCTTATCCTGCTACAGCATCTATTTAATCTTGTAAAAATTGCCTTTTCAAAAAAAATTGATAGAGTAGGAATGAGACTTAGAGGTCTACCATTTTTTTATATTGTGTATGTCTACGAATTTCCGATTAATTTTTAACTTTTCTTGTTAGAATGTTCAAAGTAGATTTAATTGATAAGTTACGAGTTATTTGCCGTATTCTTCTAATTCTTTGTTTATAAGTATTTAAGTTCAGGAAACTTTTAGAGCTTGGATTCATTAATGTTTTATTACGATAATGTTCTTTAGAAGTAGAAAGTTGAATAGCTGTACATATGTTATTTTAAATATTTGTCACTGATAAGTCAATATACTTAGATGTGTATAGTTTATCTGGATACGAACATTAATTTATTATGTTTGTCTGAAAATTATCGCGGTTAATTGGTCCGCAAATAAAGGAATTGCGAGAGTAGTCGGTGGGAAATCTTATGAAAAAATATCAAAATCCAATCATAAACCGAAATTAAGGCTGGAATTCGATATTGAAATATTGGTGTGCTTATATTAGGAGAGAATATCATGTCGACAATGTCTGGAATTATAATTGTATTATAAGGGTAATGAGTGATGTTTTATAGGAGCATGAACATTAGATTGTGGAAATCTTAAATAGAACTTTTCCTTGGGGGGGGGGGTCTGCATTCCCATGCTCTGTGCTTTGCGTTTGTCACCCATTAAAATTATTTTGTCATTGTTAGTACATATTGTTTTTAGAATTTTAATTGGAAGTATTTTCTTTGGGGAGGCATTGGCAGAAATTATTGTTATTTTACCAGTGAAAGGCGATCATTTCTAGGTCTTGTGAAGTTGGTACTGAAATTTAACCTGAATAAGCCTTTTTTTTTAGTTATAGCAGCTCCCTCTTATTTGTGAGTTGAGAATCTGTCTTCTCTGTAAATTTTGTATCCTGGTATATTAAATAGTTGCTAAAATGTGGTTTTGTTACATAAAGAATGTGTATCTTCGATCATGAAGAAAATGCTTAAATTCTAAAAGTTGACTAATCCATTGGCATTCCATTTAAGAAATTTAATTTTAAAATTTTTGTCCATCATTTAATATCGTTGGTAGTATTTTTGTATTAGTTTTTGTATTTGCGAAACTAGTGTGTTTATTACTTGAGATGTTATAATTGGAATTATGGAATTTTAATTAGCTGGCTGATATGATGAAATTTTAGAGCTATTCCGGAGGTCATTTTGTGATTCCAATGGTACAGTTGGTACATTTGGAAAGTTTTTTTATTAATTATATTTGGGAGGATATTTGAAAAACCTGTATTTTTAAATTTGATTTCGGCTGACAATTAAATTGAATAAACAATTCTGGCCAGGAAAATTTTGGAGAATCGTAAAGGTTAGTAATTTAAACTTTAAAATAAGCACATCCTCTATAATTTTCTGTATGGTTTATGTGAAAATTAATACATTCAGGAGTTTGACTTTTTGATTTTTTTTTTTGTAAAGTGATGATTATCTACATATCTTACACAACTTGGTTTCAACTTACAATTTGCCTGCGTATGATTTTCCTCAGCCAATTTTTGCATTGAATTGGGATGTTGATTTTGTTTCTAATTTGACTTCAACTATTCTATTAAATAATCTACTTAATTTAACCCTCCAGGGACGGTAATGATTTTTTCAAAAATTTATGTTGTTTTCATATAAGATGAAATTATTGGTATCTTCTGAATTAGATAAAAATGCAAAAAAACCTTTTAATTAAGGGGCCCTTTAAGGGCATGTGACATTTACGTCACGATAGTCTTTGCACTACTGTTTTGTTCAGGAAGCCGACGGACAAATGCAAACAATTTATACACTTTTTATACCTAATATTGAAACGTTTTAATAATTATTACAAAGTTTAAGTATTTAAAATAGAACTTGAAAGTATTCTGAAAAAGATGACCCTGGAATAATCTTTAGTCTTAGGAATCATATCTAATATCCGCTAAAATTTTGTACTCCTTGATGCTTGGGAGTCTACTCCAACCGGCGATTTGTGGAAGTTTTGTAACATGTTAGGTAGATCTGCGCGATTTCACTACTGAAAATAAGTTTCGTTACAGATTACCAGCATTATTATATAGATTCCAAGCATTGTTGACCGCGACGTCGAGCATCCAAGTATATAATTTCCAACACCATTTCTTACTTCCCATATATACCCTATAAAGTCTCAGATCATCACCATGCGGTCCGTATCGCCCGCATCGCGGCGGCAATGGTGTAACGGTTAGCTTCTCGGGCTGTTATTACCCAATTTTTCGGGTTGAACCCCGATCGTAGTCGTGGATTTTTAAGGGCGAAAAAATCCTTCGTACGCCTTCCTTCGGAGGGCAAGTAACATCGTCTGTCCCATGTTAGTAGATTTACTACATGTAAAAGGTCCTCAAGCCTAAATGAAGCCTCTGAGCTAAATTCAAACTGCCTGTTTCGTCGCCCAAGTAATACCTTCTTTCTCCCCTAGTTGGTGAAAGGAGCGTAACGAAATATGCGTGGTCAGACGAAAGAGCAGGCCTCATGGCCTGAGTCTCGCCACGTAAAATAAGGCATTCATTCATTCATACTTTTCTTATTTGCCTTGATAATACTCGGTTGAGGCATATTAGAATTTTCTTTTCAGACTGACAGTGTATTTTAACTGGCTTCATTTCCATCACTCCTTACCCCGTAAATATTTCTCTAATTGCATTGTTGTCGAACCACTTGTATAGAAGCATTCCATCATTTTTCTATAATGCTTTCAATGGTTCCCTGCGGCTCTTTTTCATTTCTTCATTATAATTTAGAGGAAAATCTTGTGGTATTCTGCTTGGGCGAATCGTATCTGTTTCACTATAACCCCTTTCTTTTATGTTTCTCAGAAATTATCTGCAATGTAATAAGGGTAATCCTTCCTTTCGTCAGGCAAAAATTGTCTAGGAATGTTTTAAGCGGAGCACTTGTCTCCAAATATTTCATAATATATTTTATTTCTACCAGTTTGACTTTTCTCCTGATAAATATTGAAATACTTTTCGCTTCCTCCGTATTGTTTTCATCAGTTATTTTAGCTCCTTGAGGAGTAATGAAGATGCCTAGTACTCCGGAATTATTTTCTTCTTTCGCACTCTGACTTGCATTCAACATTTGTAAAACGTCTTCCACAGTAAAAATATATTTAAAATGTACGCATGATAAAATAACTTTTAAACCTACAAATGAACTTTAAATAAATAAAAACTACATTTCTGAGTAAAAATTTATATTGGTTATGGGACTATAAGAAAAAGTAGTGCAAAGGACTAGCGTAACTTATACGTGACGCACATAAATACAGGGCTTGAAATGAGAGAAAAAATATTTTTTCAATGTTATCTCCGAGTATATTGTAAACTAACTACTTTAAATCAATGTAAAAAATCAGCGTAAACGAAACAAGATTTGTACTTAGAACTGTATTTACTAAATTTCAGGGTGAAATGGACAGCGTAATCAATATTGAAATGAAGTTGGTGGTAACAAAACGCACTTACGAATGATATACAACAGACGAACCGATTCTCGGAAACTCACTGAGAACATACACACCTTTGTGACAGACAAGAATTCTTTGCATGAGGAGTAGGGACTGACAATTTCAGACGTATACTGTGATGTTTTCGTCACGCTCGTCCCTGGAGAGTTAATTATATCAATGCCTTGATCATTGTCAACAAATTCTATTAAACAAATTTCTTATTGTTCCCTTTTTCAAAAAGTTTGTAGAGTGTGTTTATTGGGAAATATTGATTTCTTAGTTCTATTTTATTTTCTTCATTGGTATAAAAGACTGGAATATCAGACAAAAGGATCGAAAGGGTTTTTTCAGTTGGTCTCTATGTGAGAAGTACTGCTTGTTTTTCGAATCACAGAAACGATGACATTTTTGAAAATCAATTGTAGTAAATAATATTGATATGTGGTTTGGGTAATTTTGCTGAAAAAATCATTAGCAACTATGTTCCTTATTTTTTATACAAATGCAGACAAAGTATAAATAATATCAGGGGTTTTGAGGACATTAATTGGTGGGGTCTTGATATTGACAGAATTTGTTTTCCCTTTCATTAAAGTCTGAATTTGAGATTTTACCTCCCGCAGTTACCTCTGGTTAACAATCAAATCTGTCTTCTGTTGTTACATTGTTCACCTTGTTCGTTTGCATCAGCTGATAACCCTCGCTTCTTTTTCGTGTCACTGCACTCACCATGAAGAAGTTTCACGTTGTACATCAATGATTTCATTTGAATAGTTACCTTGATTTAACTGTTGGGAATATAATAAATCTTGTTGGGTCTGCTATAGTTGCGATAGTTGAAGTTGGAGTTGCTGTGACTGTTGATGAAGCAGTAGAATCTATTGCACTAATTCACAAATTTTTGCACTTTGCGCTTGCGGCAAGTCGTCATAATGTACGGAATTATTAACTAACGGTATACTATCTGATTCATCAATATAGTCTTTTTTAATTACTATTGAAATAGCTGTTGTTATGAGCTGCCCCGCAGGAGGACAGCCTGTATTGACAATTTTTAACACTTTTTTTGTAGTTTTTATATTCTTTCACATCACTCATGAGAAAATAACACTTCTTCAGTTTTAAATGTTATATATCACATCTTCCCTTTCTAACCAGTAGAGATTAGTAGTGAACTTTGAAGGACAGTTACTGTGAATGGTCGCAACTTTCGCTATCACATGATAGCAAACAAGGTAGGCATAGCGGAGCTGGGGACGTCCGTACACCACCGCTGCTGAACGAGAACACATCAAAAATGACATTCTATGACCGACCAGTCCGAACAAAAGACTTTGCTAATTAGGATGGGATATTTTGATTTTTGGGGGTATATCAGGCCAAAACTGACTCGAATTTTTTCTTTAAATAATTTCTCAGCCAGAAAAATGTACGCTTAAAAACGCTTGGCACAGGTCTCATTTTCGTTGAATTCTAAATTTTCGAAAATTGCAAAAGTTTATTCCTTTAGGTATCTTCATTTAGCTACAAAACGGAAGATAGAGATTTTTTCTTTAAAGAAATTATTTTTCAAAGTTAGATATTTATAAAAGATAAAGAATAGTATTTTCAAATTATGAATAGATTTCGCGTAATTTTGCGTAGGTCAGGATAATTAACTATTGGTGCCACAAGAATTAAGTGGTGCACACACTGTCTCGAATTATTTTTAACTACTCCACTATATTATTCTACCACATAATTTTGCAAGTGTTTTCAACCAACATTTTTTTCTTCTGGCCGACACGCAACTCAGGCCGCAGGAGTTAACTCGTGGTCACACATAACACTACGCTACGGAAGCGTCGTGGGATCGAATTCTGGTCAACGCTTAAAAATGAAATTGTCTCCACCCAAACTTTTTCTAGCACCAAATTTTTTCGAAGATTTCGAAAAAGATTTTGGCCGAAAATCCTTTTTTTTTTTACAAAAATGGGTTTAGCATCATATTGGTTTACCTCCGTTGTTACATACGAGGAGAAAATGTAAAGAAAAAATTGTTGTAGTTTTTTAGAAAATAATATTTTTTTGAAAATTGCATAAATTTCAGTCACAACTTACGCGATATCTGCTCTTTTTTTTCAAAAAAATTGTAGATGTCCCTTTTAAAAAGCTAAAATTTTACAACTGACGTTGCGCAAAAGTCCTTGTTTTCAATTTTGTAGTTTTGAAATGTTAACTTTTCGCAATTTTATAAAAACTGAATTTTCCGAAAATAGGGCTAGCACAATATATTTACCGTATCTGCTAAAACTGCACGTAATTTCTCGCCCCAATGCGTAGTACTCGAATTTTTGAAAAATTGTACATGACCTTATTTCAAAATCTATCTTGAGGGGACAGATTTCATTAAGGGAAAAATCTTTATCTTCATAATTGTAGTTGTAGGAAGACGCCGAAAAAATCAGTTTTCATGAGACCTATACCATTCTCTTAAACGTACTTCACACTATCCAACAATAAAATTTAATCGAAAACGATGGAGCCATTTTTTTAAATTTTGAAATGTCTCAGGGGCTTCGTGTAAAGTACCCCTCAAAATTAAAATATCGGTTATGATTCAAGAGGCTGCGACATAAGCCAGATTGGGGAATATCAATTTTGGAGAAAATTGGCTGAAGGTAGCATATTCTCACAGACGGACAGACGGACGGACAGAAAGGCGTTTTCCTGTCATTCGATTTATCGACATCAAGAATCCATAGAACATGGATTTTGGTTACATCACGTGTTAAAGGTTTTTATTCTAAACTTAGTAACCGGATTTATTTACTTTTTCGTAACCAGGACTGCAGCGCCTCTAACCGGGAGGTCCTAGGTTCGAGTCCTGACGGCGGCAAGATTTTCGACACTAGCTTTTCAGCTAGGTCGAATTCAGCTGCTGTCTGGAGAAGAATTCTAGCGGTCGGCTGCACTGATCGGTAGTTTTCCGTGGTTTCTCCGATCAACACCAGGTGAATGCCGGAGTAGTACCCTAACAAACGGGCCACGGACCGCGCGCGCTCTGTCCTTCCTATTCCTTGTCCTATCCTCTCCCATTACACACACACTTACACTAACATGCACTACACTACTACATATTCCGGGAGACCGGTCGGGAGCTTAGAGCTTGTCCCGACTGGGGCGGTGCCCCGTTGGTGGGAGAGTCCTGGTTAGGAGGAAAGCCCACTAGCCGACGGTATGTCGGCGCCGGATCTCGCCATCCAGCGGGGGAAGATCACCACCATCTCCCGAGAAATAAACATGCACTACACTAACGGGACTAATGACCGAAGCAGTTGACGCGCCCGGAAACACGAAAAAATCAGTCAATCAATCAATCAATCGTAACCAGGACCCCACATTAAGAGTTTTTCGATTGAAAATTCGCCGTCTTCTCGCGCAGCATTACATAACTTTCTTTCTACTGCGAAAGCGGCAGTGAGAAAGTAAAAATTCGGAGAGGTTTTTGAAAAAAGAATTGTTTAAGAATGATAATTGCCTCTATTTCGCCCAAAATACACGAAATTTTTTCATATTTTCGAAAAAAATTGAATATGACCTCATTCCAAGATGTCTTCAAAGAAACAGATTTCATTAAGGCTAAATGTACCGACACTAGTTCAATTTGCCACTACCACGTGGCAGCACCAAAATAAGCAAAATTTACTAGACCGATAACGTCTGAACAAATTGTCCGATTTTCGATCTGTAAACGGCATTGGACTCCTTTTTAAAATAGAATTCACGCTACGATGCCGTTTTTTCAAAAAATATTTCCAAAATTTTTTTTAATGATTTCTCATAGTTTCGGGAAGAAATTAAAAAATGTGGGCTTATAGCGCGATGACGACGTGCTTCCTGAATTCAACGCCGTATCAATCATGCAAATCGGATGAATAGGAGCGGCGTAAAGTGAAATTTTGGAAAATATACCTGATCCCCCCTTCCCCCTTCCCGCAGTGAAGTTGGAGTGAGCATTCGCAACGATATTCGAGAACCTCTGTCCCAGTGCCATATCGGATTTGGAAATCCCGGAACCACTCCCCCACGACCACTTTAGCCTAGCCGTTCGCGGTGGGCGTTGAAAGAACGCCCGCCCGGTACCTCTATAAAGTTAGAATCGCAAAGTTTTCAAAAATTATTGAAACTAGGCTCAAAATTTGTCGCTTTTTTGTCGCTAATTTGTTACGCAAAAAAAATTGTCGCTCTTCATTTGACCCTGGTATTAAGATTCGGCTAACTTGATATCAACTTAGCATCGCAAACGCAAGAAAACCAACTAATTACAGACATAAATAAAAAATAACACCATAGGAATTTGTCGCTTTTTTGTCGCTCCAGACTTTACAAAAAACAAATTTTGTCGCTCTTCAAAATAATACCAGAAATGCAATTTTTCGTAAACCCGGTGCGTTAGTCGTGTCAAGGTGATAGAATGCAGCTTTATTCGAACATATGTATTGACAGTGGTATAATGCAATATTATTTCATATTTTAATCTTCTATATATATAAAAGAAAGTCGTGTTAGTTACACTATTTATAACTCAAGAACGGCTGTACCGATTTGGCTGAAAATTGGTGAGCAGGAAGCTTAGAGCCAGGAGACGGACATAGGATACTGTTTATCCCTTTCGACAGCGTTCCTGTGTGAGAACGCACGTTTTTTGCACGTTTTCGCACGTTTTCGCGTGATTTCGCATGTTAGCGGTAATTGTTGCCTGTTGTAACCCATTGTTGTAACGCCGCACTGATAACAGAAGGCGATAATGAAAGCCGCCTTTCGTTCGCCGTTATATCCATATATAGTCGTGTTAGTTACACTATTTATAACTCAAGAACGGCTGTACCGATTTGGTGAGCAGGAAGCTTAGAACCAGGAGACGGACATAGGATACTGTTTATCCCGTTCGACAGCGTTCCTGTGTGAGAACGCACGTTTTTGCACGTTTTCGCGTGATTTTGCATGTTTTCGCGTGTTTTCGCACGTTTTCGCGTGATTTCGCGGGTTTTCTTATGTTTGGGCGGAACGGAGTTCTCTGTTAAGGCGGAACAGAGTTCGCCGGGTCAGCTAGTTTTTTATAAAATTGTGATTATCGGTTCTTTTCATTCACAACTCATCAAGCACATCGATAATAAACATCAGGTTTCATAAATGTTTCATTTTTTTACGAAATATGTTCATGTGTCTATACAAAATATGTTTTGAAAATATCAACATCAATGTTGCATCCCTATTCTCGACACCTAGATGAGGATCGCCGATTTAATACGTTTCCATTCTGATTCCCTAATATGAGGTTTATCAGTGACTGGTATGCTACGTTTTACTAGTAGTATATAAATCTTATAAATTGAATTGCTACCCGATTAAATGTTATTGATAAGCGTGTACGATGTTTAGAAAAATGGTATCTTAATGTAGAAATGTAAAAGTTGCCGACCTGTATAACAAAACATAATTTATCCCCCTCATAGACGGATATTCCTCTTCTAGTGTGGTGTTCCTGTCTAAGGGTTAAAGTTATATTGCTTTCATGACAATTTAATGCATTAAATATATATATATATATATATATATATATATATATATATATATATATATAACAATACAATGATTTACACTACATCCTTTTACATTATCATTTACGTAGTTTGTATCAAAATGACGCGCCGGGAATTACTTATTCCAATCTGCAAGTTTATACAAATATAACAGAATCATTTTATATCAATATAACTTACTAAGTAAGCTGGGACATATCACGATTCTTAATATTAGATTTTAATGTTTGTTACAGTGTTGGATTCAGGATGCATCTCGCCTGCGCGCTATTTTACCACTTCTTCAATTTTGTCCGAAAGTACGAAAGTAATTTTAAAATTTTACTCAGGAAAACAGATTCATCAGGTGAAGTCTATCAAGGAGACAAACGCCGTTTTGAGATCAAAAATCGAGTCGCAGGATAAAAGAGCTCGTGCGTAATTTCGGCTCATTCTTTCTGGTAGTGGAATGATAACGGAAGATCTTAGAAGTAAAATGTATGTAAACTAAGATGTTAGGCCATGGAATATTGGTGATATCTACACAATTAGTTCAATTTTCTTTTTGAAATCAGTTTCCAAATCGGAATTGATATTTTGAGTAGTGCCTCAAATAACTTTTTGATGGTATGAAGACGGAAATATGTGAACAAGATATATAGTTTTATTCGACTATTACAGATGATATGAGACCGTTTGGTTGTGTTACAGCATCACTAGTTTGATAAGTGAAGAAAAATATATTGAGATTGAAAGGGACGAAACCATACACTGACTGCCCGGCTTGCCTGCCTGTGAGCATGGCCTCCTCCCGTGTCGCAGGCCGCCGCCGGGTTTGGCCGTTCGGCCGCGTCGAGGGAGCCCTCAAAAGGGTCGGGTGACACGACACAACTGGGGGGGGTGTCAGGTACGTTTTCCGAAATTTCACTTTACGCCGCTCCTATTCATCCGATTTGCATGGTTGACACGGCGTTGGATTCAGGAAGCACGTCGTCATCGCGCTATAAGCCCACATTTTTTAATTTCTTTCCGGAACTATGAGAAAGCATTTTAAATTTTTTTTGAAATATTTTTTGAAAAAACGGCATCGTAGCGTGAATTCTATTTTAAAAAGGAGTCCAGAGCCGTTTACAGATCGAAAATCGGACAATTTGTTCAGACGTTATCGATCTAGTAAATTCCGTGTGATAGTGCTGCGATCTATTGATTTTTCCTATAAGTATTTTTCGGTGCATTTAGCCTTAAGGAAAAAATCTCTATCTGTAGTATTGTAGGTGTAGGAAGACGCCAAAAAATCGTACATTTGAACGAACATGACGCGATTTCAACGAACATGACGCTTGCCCCATTCTTTTAAGAATTCTCTCTATTCTTTTACCCTACCCGAGGACAACGTTTAATAAAATAATTTTGTGCCGTTTTTGAGAAAATTTTGTGAATATTTTTGGATCTTCATGTAAAGTACCCTCTGAAATCAAAATATCCGGCTGATGCTCTGAAACCCTTGAGTACGTTCATATCGATCGGGGAATATCAATTTTGAAGAAAATCGGGTGAACGGTTTAGGCGCAGGATTGACCGCAGACGGAGAGACTGAGGAAATAGAAACGGGAATATGTACTCTAAAACTCAATATTCAGTAAATATTTTGAACATTTTTGCAGGATTTTAAGTCTTATTCAAACTTTAATGCAAGAAAGTCAATATGTTTGCATATATCGAGCCAGAAATTTATTGTTTTGCTTAAATAAATGAACCAGTGTTTTATTAGTTAAATCAATTTTTCAAAATCAACAAGAACATCAACAAAATGAGAATTTAAATGCTGAAATACGGAGATCTCCCTTGCCAATGTAAGGTACTACTTATACTTTGTTATTGTCAGAGTTAAGAGAATGCTAGTTTAAATTCATTTTAGTCAATATTTGATATACATGACTTTCTCCTGCTTTTTTAGCCCCAATGCAGTCACATAAGATTTATGCCCCCAAAATTTTAGAGTCGACAGAGCTACTATTCGGGCAAACAAATTGAAACAAGTTGCGCTATACCAGCACGTACTTTCAGTATTTGTAACGGCTCCGCAATATTATAATACTATGTGTCAGTACTCGGTGCGACAGCCCGCGTACGGGCTATGGCCTACCAGCAGCCTCCTGGCCTTGCGGCCACGTAAATGTGGCCTTGCGGCCACATTTACGCCCTTGGCCTTGCGGCCAAGGGCGTAAATGTGGTTAGCACGAAGACATGCCCACGCCGTATTCTGATCTTGTCAACCTGAGAAGAGAATTTTCTCGTCACACAGCAATATATACTGGGACATTGCAAGGAAAACACACATTATAATCTTGGCCGACTGGATATCGAACCCGGGGTCGCTTCATGGAAAGCGAGCACGCTGATCAATGAGCTTAACTGTGAGGGCTTAGTACTACATGTACTTGCTAATATTACCAATATTAGCAACAATTTGCTCACCTATCTGGGATTCTCACTCAGACTCCTAGTTTTTTTTAAAAATTTGTTGCGTCTTCGTAATGACGAAACGCGTCTCGTAAACGTCATTGGGCGTTGAATGCTTATGATGATGACGGTGGAGTCATCCCCCGTTACTTATTACGCAGTCATTATCATTAGCAGTAATCTTCCATTACTATTTTATAGTCCGTACGTTCTCAAGAGAACCGCCAGAGAGTATCTCCGCGTACGCACCTGTCTCTTGCGCACTCCTGCGTCACTACCCTGCGGCCGGAATTGGGAAGGAATTAGGATTGAGGTAGGATTTAGGACACATCAAAAGGTATTGGACTATCCCTTGTGAAGCAGACAAACTCGTTTTGTTGGAACAAATTTCACACGAGATTGTCTGGGAATCGATCCCGGACCTCCTTGGTGAAAGGGGAGAGACTTCGCTCTGAGCCAAGAAACAGGCATCATATACTGATTGACATCCCATGTCACCCAGTATATGCTATACTTAAACACAACGTGTGAGTTTTTCTGTTGAAATCGCCGCAGATCTGCCGCAGCATTATAATACTTTCTCTCTACTACGTAAATACGTAGTAAAATTAGAAGGTAAAAATGAACGTCCAGCACCGCTTAAATTTTCGTTGGACGCTGCGCGCCCACGTCAGCAAGGAAGGAATAGCAGGAGAACCAAATAAGTAACGTTCAGAAGTTTCTATACAGTTTTCGTTTACTGCAAAAGCGAGCTTGTATATCATAAAAAATATAATAAATGTCAATTTTTCATTTGAAATGTTAAATTTTTTCTGAAAAAATTTAATGTCACATTTAAAAGTGAATGTCGCATACATCGTGAATCCATCTTAAAGAATTTATAATTATTTGAGTGTACCAGATCGTTCTTTAATATTGTAAGTAAGAATTACCACAACTGATTGGGAAGTTGTTGATGCCGTGCAGGTTTATGCAGTTGGTTTTTCTCTGTATATTTCGCTTGGTGTTAATCTCATTTTAAAAATATTTATCACGCATTACAGCGTAATAATTACAGTGTTGCAATGGGTTGTTCTTAACAAATTTTCCAGCTTCTAAAATAAGGCGCACAATGTTACAGTAGTTTGGCTGATATAGAATGTGAACTCTTGGAAGAAACTAGACTGAATTTGACACTCTCGTACCAAATTCTCTAGTTTTGATAGGTTCCATCAGCAACATTCAATGTCCTGATATGAGGCGCTTGAACTCAGAGGCCGCCCTCTTTTCCGAAAAGTAGACCCATGCCGCTTCACCTGGACATAATGAAATTGTGATTAGGTCGGAATTGAGACGAAGTGAGGGGAGGCCTCGATAGCTGAGAGCCGAGACTTAAGACGATTACTGCCCCACCCTCTCCTTTGGGAGTCGTGAGCCCCGTTTCTATAGAAACGCGATCCGGCCGGTGCGCATCTCCGACTCTGAGGCCAATTCGCACTGCTCTCAAATAGCTCCACCTTCCAGACTCGGACGCTTTTTTAGCTGAGTTCGAAGGACTATTCACCCGGACGTTCGTTTCTCCACATGATAACCTGTGAGGGGGGGGTGCGTGTGTGAGGGTGGTGCGTGTGTGAGGGGTGGGTGTTTTGGACTCGACGCCAGTAGTGTTTTGTGTTTCACAATCGCGTTTACGCAAATGCCAGATGTCATTTCGTGCACGGGTACCTTTCATTCTGTGTGCCACCTCACGCTTGACATTCAGCGTTGACACTTTGACTCGTGTGCGCGCTGACTTCACGTCCACAGTAGGCATACCGAGTTGCCAAAATGGCCCAGAATGTGAGAGAAAATATGTGTAAATGTTTTTTGATGTATTAAAATGAGAAATAGAAGAACTATTTATGGTGATAATAATGAATTTGAAGAACACTTGTTGAAAAGAAAATTTGAAACGGAGACGGAGACCAAAGAAAGAATTGTTTTGATATTGCCATCAATCACGGTGCTATTGTTGGCAGTACAACAGGAGGTAAAACAAACCCGAGATTGTTACGTTTTATAACGCAAATAAACCGGGTAATGATGTTACGGAGCTTTGAGCGATATCCCGTGTTAGTCGTGTGAGTAATCGTTGGCTACACACATTTTTTGGGAACAGTTAGCGCTGGCATAAACATTTCATTCCGTAGCATCATCCATCAAGAAAAGAAATAAATTATTTCGGTGGGGTTTTCTAAATCAGCACCCCTTATATCTCTGTAACATTCACTTGCCTCACCGAGAGACGATAAAAAGTATTCCATGGAATATGTGTTCGGAATATTTTCATTTTTTGAGATGAGGTATGTGAACTTCCTCCTAAAAGTTGCAAAACAAAATGTGGATTACTCTTCGACTTCTGTAAGGAAGAAAAAAACTGAATGCAAACTAAACATTTGGGGAGAATACGCAGTTCGCTTGCGCCACCTGAGACAAAACCACACTTACAAAAAGTATTTATATTATGAATCAAAAACGGAATGTCTATAACTTTGAAGAATTACATTTTCTAATTAACATATTGAATACATACAATTCAATCGCAATTATGATTTTTGCTCTCTAATACTTTAATAGAGCTTGCCCAACGTTTAGATATTACCTTGGCTGCGGCGGACGAACGCGGGGAGGAGTTACCTGAAGGGGAAATCACGCGCAAGCCAACGATATAGGTCAGTGCCGGATCTCACCACCCAGTGAGAATGAGACACAGCTACCTTGTATAAAATATTCCCTACACAAACAGGACTAATGATAATAGTAATTGACCGGTAGAGATGCTTCAAGGCAATAACTGTGACTGCAGTGACTCTATTGCATTGCCGACGGTGGCAGGACGGTCGAGATCAGCCGCTATCTGCAGGAGAATTCTAGCGGCCGGGTACTCTGATCGGCAGTTTTCCATGATTTTTAGTTCAGTACTAGGCGTATGCCAGAGCAGTACCCTGACAAATGGCCATAGACCGCGCGCAAACGTTTCTTTTTTTGTCCTATACTCACCCCTCACACACACTTACACGTACTACACTACTACACATGCCATGAGACCATGCGGGCTTACTACGTGTCCTAGCAGCTAGTGGGACCTGCAAGGAGAAAACCCCTCATGCCAAAGAGTAAGTCGGCGCAGAATCTAACCATCCAGCGGAGGAAGAACACCTCAAACCTTCACTACACTTTCGGGACTAATAACCATAGCAGTTGACGTGCCCTGAACCATTAGTTGAATTTTCGACACTCGTTTGATACCTAGGTCGAATTCAACCGCTATCGGGAGGAGAATTCTAGTGACCGGCTGCTCTGATCCGACTGTTTTCCGTGATTTTATCGATCAATTCCTCGCGAATTCTGGAAAAACCCCTAATAAATAGTCTATAGACCGCACGCAAACTTTGCTTCCTCTTTCTTGTCCTATCTTCACCCTTACTTACAAACACACATTACTTTCCCGACACATGTCAGGAGCCCGGTCGGAATCATAGAGCATCTGCTGGATGGGGAGCACTGATAGGAGATACCTGGATGGGGAAATTCCGAAAGAAAACCGCTACATTCCGTAATGCAATGCACTACACTTACAAGACTAATGACGCGCCCAGAACCACATAATTAATCTATGAATGAATTAAAGAAATTGCTAATATTTGCACTGTATAATTTTAAAACACAAGTTATTGTTGATCCTTCTTTTGAAAGTTGTGATAGAAGTAGAGCCAGGTTGTGTGTATTTTGTTTACCTATTTTGTTACCAATACAATGAAATAAAATCTGTGACTGTTTATGGATGCAAATTAGTATTTCTCGGGTATGACTTGGGAGCGAAAATGTCTTGTTTTCATATTTTTCAACTATTCATTGTTTCATTTGTAACTTTGATTTTATCCTCCATTCAAGTACGTAGAATAAAATGATAAGGTAGGAATCCTGGGGCTCAAAAAAACGCAGATTAAACTTCTCGCCGGTTCATCATAGTTTTTACTTTGTCACCTTACCACGTAAGGCGATAAAGTAACCTGTCAGTCCGTCTGTCCGTCCGTACGTTTGCCCTCCGTTTGCGTCCGTACGTTTGTCCGCCCGTACCTGTGTATGGGAACCGGTAGCACCTACGAGTACATCGTTCAGCTGAATTTCTACAAAATTGATGTTCCTCGGTTTAAGCGATTCCTCGGATTGATATTTCCATCGCTCTAAGTGAACTCCATGTCCTCTAAGTTTGAAACAGACGTTTTCATTTTTGGGGGAGTTAGCATGAAGCTTCAACAACATTTTCATTATTTTCTCAAAAATTGCTCCCATTTTTTTTAAACTTTGCTCCTGCAAAGTTCATGCAAGTGTCATGTTCAATGACATCTCTGATTTTTCGAAACTTACAAAAGATCAACTTTTTCGGCGTCTTCCTAGAATGACAATATTGAAGTTAAAGATTTTTTTGTTAATGATTTTTTTCTTTAAAGACAAATCTTGAAATAAGGTCACGCACAATTTTTGTGTAAAACGCAAAACTGCACAACATATGTGTAGTTTTATTGTAAATTTGTAACAGGAAACTTTTTTAAAAATAATTATTATTCTCAAAAACAGGTTAAAATTGGTGCTTGTCTCATAACTTCAGAACTCTGTATTTTCGAAAGTTGTAAAAAGGTGAAATTTGAAAACTACAAAGTTGAAGATAGATTTTTGGATTAAATAAAATCTCTTCAAAAAAAACTAGAAAATTCTTTAGAAAACTTTATGTAGGATTTGTGAAAAAAAAACTAGTCGGTTTTGCGTAATTTTGGCTTGAAATTAATGCAATATATTAAAAAATACTCAAAAACCGCTCCAAATTTTTTCTTCGTTTTTTTTTCAAGGATAAAACATGAGATCTTTAAAGACTGGCGCAGGTCTCATTTTCGTGGAATTTTCTGAATTTCCGAAAATTGCAAATTTAGAAAAAATGCGTGAAAGTACACGTATATGCTTATGTAGTACTACTAGTTTGATATCGCTACGGGGAGGAATTAATTGAATTTGATTAACCAATGTGGAGAGTCATGGAGCAATGTGTTTCAACTATTAGAGTAAGAGTTAGATTTTTAAAATATCCCTTGCAATAATAAGAGTGAGGGTATAGCTTGGGGAAAATATGTTAATTTATGTCAATAACTTCATTCAGGAAGCATGATTCCAGAGATGTAGCTGAATTGCATAGATTAAATATTAATCAATATTATTTGTCCTACAAATATTTTAACAATAACGGAGCTCATTTTATTTTGTGTTTGTGTTGTTCTTATTTTTAAAACTCGAAACACATTACAATGCTTTCCGAAAACTGACGAACGCTCTAAATAACTGGGTGATATTTAGGTTAACGGCAGATTTCACGTAGAGCACGAAACATTCCAAACCTTCGGAATGAATTTTGTAACAGCAACCGTGGAATCTCGTAGGATAACGAGCGTTGAGACAGTTTATCCACCAACATTCGATTAGACGAAATAATCACCTTCTTCGAAGCCTCATTCGGTAGCACACGTGGCGCGTCGCTCGCTCCGTCCCCGAATTGGCGGACTTCCGGTGCTCGCCCGCTCAGATGGCTCCTTCGGAAGCGGTGCTGCGTCACCCCCCTCCATCACATCACCCCAAACCCGCCCCGCCTCCCCCCTCCCCCCGCCCCTCCCCACCCCGACCCTCCCCGCCCCGACCGCCTCGCCCCGTCCCGCCCCGCCCCGCGTTGCCGCGGCACCTCCCCGCGCTCCTCGCCACGCCCCGCGCCGCCCCGCTCCCGGCACCGCGCCGATTCGCCCCGCCCCGTCCTGTCTTGCTTCTCCCGCTCCGCTCAGCCTGCCCATCCCGCACTACCTTTCCACCGTCCCGCCCTGCCCCGCCCCATCCGCCTCGCCACGTCCCTCCCGTCCCGACCAGCCCCGCCCCACCCCTCCCCGCCTCGCTACGTCACGCCCCTCCCCGCCACGCCCCGCCCCGCCACGCTCTGCCCCACCCCGCCCCGTCCTGCCTTCCTTCTCCAGCTCCTCTCAGCCCGCCCATCCTTCACAACCTCACCGCCGCCCCGCCTCCGGCTCGCCGCCACCTCGTCCATCCCCGCCCCGCCAAAACGGCACATCCTGCGGAGTGGGATTAGCTCTTGAAATAGCGTCCGTGCCGCTGTTGGGTGGAGCCGGTCGCGCAAATGCGTCAGCAACGCGGGCTGGTGGAGGCCGTGGCTCGATCCCATCAGCTAACCTGCTCGTTGCCGCCCCTCGCCGCCTCGGACTATTTCCGACCCGCCCCGGCCCGGCTGGGATGGGATGGGATGGGATGGGATGGGGATAGCGTACTGGCGCGCTAAACACGAGTGCGCGGAATCAAACCTGGCTTTCAGTGGAGGATTTTTGAATTGCTTGTTTGTTAGTGTGCTCTCTACCTTGTGGCAGGGGGAAGAAAATTTGTCCTGGTCAAATTGATACATCCGATAATTCCCGTTCTAATCAGATGCCATGTTAACTAAACCTAAGAACGACGCAAATAAAAGATAGAAATTACTGAGACCGTTGTGTCCATCCATGTAAGTGAATGTGAGTTGTGAAAAAAAGTTGATTGGACTGCCATATGGTGCCAAATTTGCCAAGCAAAACAACCCATGTAGAGGAAAGCCCAATGAACAAGTTTCCTGATTTCGCGCATTAAATGATAACGACAATACTAATCCCAAATAGAATCCTGCACTAGGCGATTTCACTGCAGCGAATTAGGAGATTATACAAAATCGGCTAGAGTTCGGACCAGTATAAGAGGTTTTCCCTCGCATAGATATCACGAACAAAAACGCTTTGTATTTATAATTTCGCCTGTTGATTCATGGTTTTTATTTATTATTGCTCAATGTCAAAAACAGTTAAGAACTGTGTGACGCATTATGGGGAGAAGTGTATTCTGTGCACGTTTTTGTAAATTCTGCTATATCTACCCTAACCCATACAGTAGTTGAATAATGAATCCAGGTGGAAATAAGCGTTTTTGAAGAGAATTTATAAGAAAATATTTCCTCTCGTGTAACAAAAACTATTTGCAAAGGCAATTCATCAACAGATTCATGGGACGGTTTCATATTTTAAACGCAAAATGAAGGGCCCCGCAACCTTTAAACGTCTAAGCAAGGAGTACAGATGTGAAAAGCGGAAGCGGGAATGAAAAGTCCCTTACCGTACGCTTGCCGAAATAGTAAGAATATTTCATATTCCTCCTGTATGTGCAAGCGAAAGATCTTTGAATACACCTGATACATCTTTAAAAAAAGAAGCAATATTTTTTCGTAAATAAATCATGTCATTCTCATCCATAATTTCTATATTAAACAGGTCTAACACTTATTAAATAATTATATTACCATAAATATTCATTTCTCTTATAGTAGTAAATGTAGCTATATTATACGGAATATTAGCCTGAAAGTTTCCTCACATTTACGACTTTGTAGTTCTGCAAACCTATCACACATGACATGTCTTCTATTCCTTCATCAAACCGGTATAAATGGCTCATGGTATCAATTGATGTGGCTGCAATGCCCCTGACTGACAGAAAGTTCCTAGTGTTCGAGTCACGACGGAGGCATAGTTTTCGACACTAGCTACATAGCTAGGTCAAATTGACCCTGGAGAATTTTATTGGCCGGCTGCTCTGATCGGCAGTTTTCCGTGATTTCTACAATGAACACCAGGCCAATGCCGGAGCAGTACCTTAACAAACATCTTCGAACACTTACATGCAATACAGTACCACACATGCCGGGAGACCAGTCGGCAAGTTAGAGAAGATACCTGGTTGGGGAAAAACAACAAGCCGCCCGTTAGGTCGGCGCCGGATCTCGCCATCCAGCGGGAGAAGACCCCCTTCTTAGGAAGAACATGCAATACACTTTCTGAACTAATGATCGTAACAGTTAAACGCCTGGAATCACTAATCAATCAATCAACTATATTCCTTCATCAAGGGACGAAACGATGCCGTCAGGATCATTTATTGCTTTGACCTCTAAATCAGCACACTGCGAGCATAGGCCGTTCGAACGTACGGCCCTCGAGGACGAAAACCCTGAGCGAATGAGATGGGGACTTGGAGCACTCGGCTCACCACCCTTGTCAAGCTACCTCTGCTCTTTGTGTGGCGCATAGCCTCCCCTGCTGCTCTTACTCCAAGGTTTCTGTCATTTTAACTTCAGATAGTTACCGTACTTCTGCATCGTATGTCGGTATGTGTGTAGAAATCTACGAGTGTCTTCATTCTGTCTTATGTGGAAGCAAGAATTTTCTTGGTTTCTTCGCTAACTTTGCTATTAGATCCTTGAGGTACTTTGATAACTTTCTCAAAATTGTGCTCAACTCAAGAACTTTTCCATAGTGTATGATTTTTACTTTCTCGCCCTTACGAAAGTACTTCAAATGAAGAGTAAGTTATGAAAACGTGTGTCGGAAAACGGGGAATTTTCGGCAGAATAATTTATTGCCGGGACCTGGTGACGAAAAAGTGGATAAATCCTGTTACTAAATAAAAAAATTCTTCTAATACATGGTGTTGCCATAATACATGTTTTGTGTCGCCTTGGTACTGAAAAAACGATTGGCGGCAAACGTCTTTGTTTGTCTATACTTAACACTAGCGCCTAAACCATTCAGCCTATTTTCTTCAAAATTTATATTCCCCAGTCGATGAACTCAAGAATTTGGCAGTTTGAAACGAAAACTTTTATTTTTGAGGGTACTTTACATGAAGCCTCAAAACGTTTTCAAAATTTTCTCAAAAACGGCACCAAATTTTTTGATCAAACGTCATCTTGGAATAGCGTAAAGGGCCCTTAAGAGAATGGTGCCAAATTTAGAAATAATGCGAGAAAGTATGTGTTGCTGTTGCACGAGTAGTTTTACGTATTTCCTCGTATTTCAAAACGATCTTGTTTTCGTTATCTTTGTTCGAAATTTTAGTATCGCGTTATTTGCTAGTAGCCGACTTATTGTGTATTCTTCGTCTCATTCTTTACTCTTGGCTGTTTTTTTTCAAGTTACATTATCCTCTGCAATTTTTTTCTCCAATCCGCTGAATGTGCCTCGTCCCCTTTTCCTTTCCCAGCTGTACTGAACCCGTTCCGCTAACATCCGCACCCCACTCCCCCGCCACCCACCGAGACCCGCTCCGCTTGCTCATCCCCGGTGAGGAAATGCACTGATGATTTCCGCTTCACCGGATATTACAAGCCACAGCTCGATGCTTCCCCCGTCCCGCGTCACCCCTCCCCCCCGTCTCCCCCCTCACGTCCCAGCAGGCGTGATGCCGTTTCATCCCCTCCCACCCTCCCGCTCCCCCACTCCCCTTCGCACCGTGCGTCCCCGCCACCCGTCGCCGACTGCGGAATCGCAGGAATTACGGAGGTAAGTAGGAAATAAACCAGCGTCCTAGCCTCCGCCTCTCAACATCCCTCACCCCCTGCTCCCCGCTCCGCCTCTTCCGCGCCCCGCGCACTCCTCCTCCTGCTCTCTTACTCGACGCTCCCTCTCGCCCGCGCCTCGCTTCGAAGGATCAAAGAGTTAAACCGGGGACATCCGTTAAGCCGCGGCTTCGGCACTCGCAAAAAAGGCAAAGAGAACGCCACGAAAGACACGACGACCGATTTGAATGCCGCGTTTCACGACACAGCGCGTGAAAGAACCGGATAAACTAGGCATGAGGACGGGGTCTTTGCAGCAATGACATAACACTCGTGGAAAATTTGAGGATCCGATGCGTGTCGCGACGTGCTTCGTTAGGGATAAAGGTAACGAGATGAATGAGGACGATTTGCTGAGCGAGGAACCACATAAAAAACCGGCGACAGTATGCACATTCAGGGTCTGATAGAACGGCCGTCTAAATTCTCTTGGTATGCATCCTGTGTGTTCCAGCCACGGAATGGTGTACGCCCGTTTTTCATGTGGCATGCAGAATAAGCGCAGCGTGAATATGAATTTTAAAGTTGTGTTCATTATAAAACGCCCGAAAACTCTGAATTGTCTGTGAACTCCCGTCACTCGTACCATTAAAAGTTCAGATTGCCAGCCCTAGTTTTCATTTTTTCTTGTGGTAGCTTTCTCCTTCCCTCCGTATTTGCCAAACCGTCACAAGCTGCATCAGTTTTTTATTTGTTTTTAGGCGAATTTTAGTTGGTTTAGTGTGATGCACTTGTCAATAAATTTGTATAGATTCAAATTCGAGTGCTCTATTTCATTGGAAATAAAGGTTTAAGACTTGTCAATATGTTTGAACAAGATAAAGCCTTGCCGACTCGGTGGCCGAGATTGCTAAGGCAGTAGTATTGTAGTGATCTCGGACCGAAAGGTCACAGGTTGAAGTCCCGTCTCGGGCATGGTTGTATTTGTGTTTGTCCTTTCACCCGTTATCTTCATCATCATAGATACCATACCGTTAACTCCAATAGTGGTCGCTAATGACCTAGATGTTGATGCGACCTTAAATACCCCCCAAAAAACCTTACATCCGAAATTTTCAATGATGAACAACACTTTCCTTTGGCGATATCATTGAATTATGAAATTATTGTAAAAGGAGATTACAAAGAAAAAGATTGCAAATTGTAAAGAAACATAAAAAATAATAATGAGGAAGAATTGGGCTCTACTGATGATAAATGGACACTGAAATTAAGAACAAAATTAATAACATAATTCTATTGTATCATATTTCTTATTGTAATTATTATGAGGCATATTTATTGTATTAAATGATATTCAGTATTTTTGATGAAATATGAATAGTCGTTATCTTCATAATTCCCCCAACGAACATTCCTCTTACACTTTGATGGAAATGTGATAAAAGTCAACCTCTACGTTTTTGGTTATTTTGAAATAATTTTTTTCTGTTTCGGTTAGGTTTTCTTTGTTTCTGTCAGTAAATTTGCAGAGAAGACTGCTTGAAAATTCCATTTCTTAATTAACTGTGAATATTCAGATGTCATATCATCTCGCATGAAAAACATAAAAAAGCCGATTCTCCGTAAAATTCATACTAATATATTCCCAAGATTTCATATACTATTATAGATGGGGCTTTCGGTTTGTTACTTAAGAGACTCACTTTGCCAGTAGTAAATATTTCTTAGACTTTTAAGACTTTTTCCGTTCTTGGTATTTTGAAAATAATCTTTAAATTAAATAGTATTTTTTGTACTGTAGTACAGCTAAAGTTAAAATTAGGAAATATATCTAATGAAATGCTTGAAAGTTCACAGTCGTAATTTTCTTTTGCATTACCAAATGTATACAACATGGTATTAAGAACATGGTCATCCAGAAACGACTATATTGTCATTAATAATTCCAATTGCGGAACTTCTTTATATCTATTATGAACAATGTATATCGCCTTTTTGTAACATTTTATACATTTCTTATTACACACCTTTAATTTGAATGGAATGTACTCAGTAATTTCTTCAATATTTGTGGGACATATGCGCGGCCTTTGTTTTCCATCTCTGAGCAGCTTTTAACAATGTTGTCCACTCGTACCAAGAATCACATTTCCTATTATTCGATATTTCAGCACCTACACATATTCAATTCATGTCACTGCGCTTGTAAAAAGGACCGTGTGAAGTGAATGTCATTTTACAGGAGATATAACATACTCTCAAATAATTATTTATATTTGTATCGCGCGTGTTAATAGACCGTGCATTTCGTACAGTTAAGGTACAATGAAGATACCTATTCTAAGTACAATTGTAAGTAGTTTATTGCTCTTTAAGTACACACAACTATTATCCGTAAAGTGTGTACTTAGGTTTTCCAGGCGCAACAACTATCTATATTTCCAATCTTCAATGCTCACAGAAGAGAAACGAAAACTATACCCTCATGTGAGAGGTGTCTATAATGAGTACTGCACAGATACAAGTTGGTGCCGAACTAATTCCCACGTGATAAATCCATGACACGATATGTATCCTTTTTCAATAGATTTTATTGTTCATTTTTTATCTCATCAACTTCCATTTCTTTATTTAATATCAATTCATATGTTAATTATATTTATCTATTTGCTTCTCTGTAGAGCCACTGAAGTTGGGATCGAATACCCGAAACATGTGTATTCATTTTTAATATTAAATCTATTTTTTGAACTAATCTTGTGGTTAATTCGTCCTGGATTCTTAATGATTATGGATTACCACAATACCACTGCTGCCCCCTCAGAATTATATTCTTTGATGTTACGGTGACAACGCTTCAGCCACTTACTTCAAGGAATAAGATACGTATCACGTAATAATTAGTAGTAGTAGTAATAGTAGCAGTAGGTATAATTAGTGGTAGTAATGAGGATGGTAGTGGTAGTATTGGTGGTGGTGGTGGTGGTGGTGGTGGTGGTGGTGATGATGATGATGATGATGATGATGATGGTGTGACGACAGTGGTAGTACAGTATTAAAAAACAACAAAAAACAAAAATTGCCTGTTTAGAGTGTTAACGCATTTCCAGAAATTTACTACGACATTGAAAAAATCCGACGACCAGGTCAACACGGTAATTATATGTTTATAAAGCATAATTATAATCAGGTTTAATATGCCGAATATAATAAAACAATATCTACTTCAGGAGCATTGTTTGTAAAGTCGTACCCAAATATTAAGTAAATCACGTTACTATGAAATAATGGTGCTTTTGACATTTTTTCGATGACGAGAAATGTCGTACAAAATATGCAACGCTAAAATATATTAAAAAGTTTTCTTGTGAATCCTTAATCTCAAATGTACGTATGAGAGTAAATGAAAAAGGATCTGCTCTAAATTTTTATTATTACAAACAACAGTACGAAATTTACTACGAGAATATTTTTCAAACATTAGATTATCCACTTTTTCGTCAGCAAGGCCCCTCAATAAGAGTCTTTCTGCCGGAAAACGAATTTTCGGCACACGGTTACATAACTCTCTTCTTGCGAAGTACTTTCGTAAGGGCGAGAAAGTGATAATAATTTTCTCTTCATACGAAGTACCTTTGTAATGGCGAAGAAGTAAAAATATGGTACTAGTACCGTTTTTGGTGAGCTCTCCGAATTTGAAAAAAAATTAAAATTCCGTGTTTGAAAAAATTGGGTTGAGACAATTAAATTTTTAAGCATCAGTCCAAGTTTGTCCTCAAGGTCTCCTCTGCAGCATAGTAACATTCGTGACGGCGAGTTAACTGGAAAGACCTCAGTTCAAGTCTCGGGGCGGAAAATAAATTTTGCTGGTTGAAAATATTTTTGCATGATTACATAGTAGTGTAATATAGCGAATGGGAATTAAAGAAAGTATGAGCTGTTTAGCACCACTATTTTATCACACGAAGAGAAATTTTAATGAAATTGAAATTTGAAGCGGTCTTGAGAAAATATTTTTGTTTAGAAATTGCATAAATTTCAGACACAAATTTCGTGATATTAACAGTTTTTTTTCAAAAAATGTGTACATGACCTTTTTTACAAGAGCTGAGTTTTTCATCAGACTTTGTTTAAAGCAAAAATCGTTATCTCCAATTTTGCAGTTTTGAAATGTTAACTACAATTTTTCAAAAAACGGAGAGGTAGCTGGAAGTGAGACTAGCATCATATTTTTACCGTCCCTTATTACATATGAGGAGAAAATTAAAAGTAAACATTTGAAGCGGTTTTTGAGAAAAAAATGTTAAAAAATTGTTTAACTTATATTTTGCACAAAATTACATAGAAACTCCTCAGATTTTCAAAAAATTGCAATTAAACTTATTTGAAGATCTGGCTCTAAGGACAGATTTCTATATGCTGTATTTAAGAAACATCTCTTTCTTCAATATTATAGTTGTAGGAAAACACATCAAAAATTGCACTCTCGTCTTTTTCAAAACATCTGCGATTTCAACGAACATGAGACCTGCATCATTATCTTAAGTGTGCGCTATCCGAAAGCCTCTTGCGCTATCCGAGAGCAAAGTTTATTAGAAAAAATTAGAGCCATTTTTGAGCAAATGTTTTGAACAAAAGCAAAAAAAATTGAAAATGTTTTTGAGGCTTCTTACTCTCAGGCTAAGTACCCTCAAAAATCAAAATATCCACTTGAAATTCCTAAAACATCGAGGTCGTTCAGATATATCGAGGAACATCAATTTTAGAGAAAATAAGCTGATCGATTTAGGCGCTAGCGTTGACCATGAACAGACAGACAGACATTTTGTTGTCAATCGATGTTTCGGTGTCAAGGACCCACAAAATATGAATTCTAGCTACACCAAGTGTAAAAGGATTTTTTCTACATAAGCAACTGAAGTTATTCACTTTTTCGTTTACCAGGACCTGGGAATAAGAGTTTTTCTACTGAAAATTCACCGTTTCCCGCCACACGATTACATAACTTTCTCTTCTTACGAAGTATCTTCGTAATGACGAGAAAGTAAAAATGAGCGTGTAAATGTGAACAGTCCATTTAACTTTAATTTCATTAGTTAAATGCACGGTCATTGTGTAATCGGATGCCAAATTAACCGTGTTAATTTCGTGTTAATTTACTGAAAAATGCGTGAGCCTCACTACACCGTGGTCAATATGAATTTGTTCGCTTTTTAATCGTTGATGGTCATCGATACCCGTCGCGTCCCGTCAAGTTCGCTCCGTAGAAATCAGTGGAGTCTCGTCGAAACTTCCCGCGGCCCGTCGGGGCCCGTCGACACCCGAGCAAGGCCGTTGAGGCCCGTCAAACCCGTAAAGCCCGTCAAACCCCGTCAAGACCCGTCAAGACCCGTCGAGTTCCGTCGAGTTCCGTCGAGTTCCGTCGAGGCCTATAGTGGATGTCCTCCGTCATTCGGCCTCACGATATCCACCAGTGGCTCTGGCGGTCCCCATTCCGGTGTCCCGTTGCTTTCGCAGGCGCTTTGACGCGTTCGGCGCTGCGGCGCTGGGGTAGTGTCGTCGGACTGGCCACCCTGAAACAATAAAAACACGCGAGCGGTTAGTTCGAGCCGCGTGAAGCGCGGACGAGGACGTGAAGGGCGTAGAGGGCGTGCGGTCGGGCAAGCGCATCGAGGTGAGGAAGGTGGAAGGGGCGTGGCACGGGAACGTGTGCAAACGCTCGGCGACCGGGTCAAAATTTGCAGCCGAGTAAACACGCTTAACCAATGTGGTTGGCGTGTCCGCGTGGGGCGGGAAGCGAGGGCGAAAAGAGCGAGAAAGAGACGCGAGCGGAAGAGAGAGACCAGCAGGCTGCCAGAACGAGGGGAGCGATGAGACGCACCGGGACGGTACCGAGAGAGAGAGAGAGAGAGAGAGAGAGAGAGAGAGAAGATGGAGGTTGGAAACTGAAAATGCGAGGAAGCAATTTGTGTAAGAACAGCGGGAGCTTCGATGCAGAGCGAGATGTGAGGGGCATGAAGCGAGATAAAACGACGGAAAGGACTTGGTGTGGAGGGATGTGATGATGTATGGCGAAGACGAAGTGAGGCAGAGAGGTTGATGGAATGGAGGAAAATGTAACACCTGAGACAAGATAATGGAACCAAGAAGAAATGACGTAACAAATAATGTGAATGGGACGAGGAATCAGGAGAAAGAGAAAGGAATAGAGATCAGTTTGAATGACGTACACTGACAGAAATTATATTAAATGTAATGTAATTTTTTCTGTACAACTGTACATGAATTTTAATGTACATTGTACATTAAATCGAGATTAATGTACATGCTCATCAAATTTAATGTTTAAATTAAGTAAATTTAATGTACGAATGTTAACTTACTTGTGTAGATTAGATTTAATTGTACACGTACATTAAATTTAATGAACACGTACATTAAAGAACGTGTACATTGATGTACGTGTACATTGAATTTAATTTACGAACACGAAACAAAACTTAATTTACGTACGAAAATTATTTTCATGTACTTTTACATTAAAAGTAATGCAGAAATTTCTGACAGTGTAGAACGGATGAGCGGTCAAATAATATGCAACAGAAAGTGGTTCACATAGGATGAGATAATGTGACGAATGTAGTTGTATACGGCATATTTACTGGCGTAGAAGAGGAATATGGTGCAACTCGCGTATGTGCGTGAAACATTGGCGAAAACATGTGCGGAGTTTAGATTTATGGTAACTGGATTGATGACAAAGAAGAGGAGCATATGGTGGCGCTGCAGAGCTGGGCCTGTCCATGACAGCAGGTCGGACACGGAGAGGGTGGGGAGGTGCGGGGAGATCCCACTCAGTGCGAGCCATAGGCCTCAGGCGCAGAGTGTGTTGATGGTGGTGACGGGTAGTGTGGCGCGATGAGAAGCAGGCGGGCGAAAGAGTGGCACAAAGCAACTGGGAAGGAACAAGGTGGCGGGCAAGCGGCGGGCGGGCGAGCGGCGTGCGAGCGAGCGGCTGGCGAGCGGTGTGCGAGCGAGCGTCGGGTGAGCGGCGGCGGGCGAGCGGCGGGTGAGCGGCGGCGGGCGAGCGGCGGGCGAGCGGCGGGCGAGCGGCGGGCGAGCGGCGGGCGAGCGGCGGGCGAGCGGCGGGCGAGCGGCGGGCGAGCAGCGGGAGGGTGAGCGGCGGGCAGGCGAACGATGGGCGGGCGAGCGGCGGGCGGACGAGCGGAGGACAGGCGAGCGGCGGCAGGGTGAACAGTCGGCAGGCGAGCGGTGAGCAGGCGAGCGGTGAGCAGGCGAGCGGTGAGCAGGCGAGCGGTGAGCGGGCGAGCGGTGAGCGGGCGAGCGGTGAGCGGGCGAGCGGTGAGCGGGCGAGCGGTGAGCGGGTGAGCGGTGAGCAGGCGAGCGGCGGGACGGCGAGAGGCGGGCGAGCGAGCGGCTGGCGGTCGAGCGGCGACGGTCGAGCGGCGGGCAGACAGCGGACGGGTAGCGGGCGCGCGGCGGGGCGTGCTCGGGGTCACTAATGGGTAGAGCGTTTGCCCCACCGCCCCGCCCGCCCGCCCGCTTGCCTGCCTGCCATCCGCGGTCGGGCTCATCAATACGTCAGTTTGCTCTGTAACCGGAGCGTCGCCCGTCCGCGGGGTGGGCGGGGCGCACGGAGCGGATGAGTCGGGCGGAGCGGGGCGCGGGGCGAGGAGCGCGTGGGGCGGGCGCCCGGTTGAGGGGCGGCGGCGAGCGGGGCGCCATGGGGTGGAGGGCCGCGCCGCAGCCGGTCCGTATGCATTGCAATGTAAACGAGCGGCGCGCCGCGACGCTACAGGGCTCGCGGCCAGAGCGGCGCCGCGCGCTGCCGCCGCCGGCGAGGACGCCAGGCCGGGGTGCTCGCTGTTGCCACGCACCCCCAGCTCCGCCCCGCCCACCCACCCCGCAACGCACCGCAGCGCCCCATTGCGCCCTGCAGCCCCCAACAGTGCCCAGCAGCGCTCCGCCCCGCTCCTCACCTGCACGGCCCCTCCTCCATTGCCCGTTCCTGCACGCCGTTCCTCCTCCCCAATCCACTCATCGCTGTCCCGATCCGCACCATATGCCCCTGCCCCTCCCCACTCAGAACAGCACCGACAGGTTAGATGGCTCAGGGCAACAATTGATGTCACTGCAATGTCTCTGACCGGGAGGTCCTAGGTTCGAGCCTCCACGTTTGCTGTATTTGCGACACTAGATATGTTGAATTCAGCTGTTGCCTGGAGGAAAATATTAGCGGCCGACTGCTCTGGTGAATTCGGCAGTTTTTTGTGCTTTTTCTGATCAACACCAGACGAATGGCGGAGTAATTTCCTAATATAGGGGACACGGATCGCGCGCGATCTTTTTTTCCTCCTTGTCCTAATCTCACCCGTTACTTACAAACGCACCCGTGCATGCACTGTACAACCACACATGCCAGGATCTTCGAGCTTGTCGCGGCTTGGGCGGGGCTTCGCTATTGGGAGATACTTGATTGCTGAAAACTCAGCAACCCCACGTGTAGGTTAGCGCCGGATGTCTAAATCCATTAGTGGAAGATCACTATCATCTTCCACGATAAAACATACACTATTCTTTCGGAACTAATGACCTTAGTAGTAGACGCGCTCGAAAACACCAATCAATCAGAAAACTGAACGGAACTGCCCTGCTCCTCGCTCCCCGCACGGAGGTGAGGCTCTCCCTACTTCTCCCAGGCGTTCCAAATAGCGTCCCAATCCGCTAAGCAACCATGTCCCTGGACCGTCAGGGCGGGCGGATTTGTGTCATGCGTCCGCCTCGGACCATATCGCTCCGCACCGCAACGTACTGCCGTTACCCCTTCCCGTTCCGCAACTCCCCGCTCCTCCTATCCCCGTATCACATTGCACCGCACGGCGCCGTCCCACGCATCGCTTTACTCCGCAACTCCCCGACTTATCCCGTTATTCCCAGCAGCCGCACCGTTCGGCCGTCATGCTTCTACGCCTCCACTCCAACACCTCATCATGTCCCGAGTTGACAGGTGGGACATACTCCTGCATTGCTGTGTGGCTCAGTTTCAGCACAGATCATATCGTTTATGTATACTAGGGAGATAATATGGAATAAAATCGAACCCTGCGTGACTCCATGTGTAATTTGCAAAAAAATAAGGTTGTGGAATTGGCATTAAATAGGAAAGGTGAATAAATAATATCCCTTCATTCGTGTACGGTATTTCTATTATCTGATATCATTGTTTAATGTACGCTCATACACAATCTAGATCTATACCACGAATTCATTATGAAGGTTGTTTTCAAACTATGATGTTATGACCAACAATGAAGGTTCCTAAACAATGCTTAGTTTCGCTTGATTGACTGATTGATTAGTTTCCGGGCGCGTCAACTGCTAAGATCATTAGTCTCGTAGGTGTTATACATGTTTTTTATCGCGGGAGTTAGCATCCCTCGCTAGATGGCGAGATCGATCTACACCCCGGCTTGCGGGAATTCCCCATCCAGGTATCTCCCACTATCGAAGCACTGCCCCAGCCAGGACACGTTCTAAGCTTCCGAATGGTCTCCAGACGCGCGCGCGCTTGCGCTTGCGCGTGCGCGTGCGCGTGCGTGCGCGTGCGTGCGCGTGCGTGTGCGTGCGTGCGCGTGCGTGCGCGTGCGTGCGCGTGCGTGTGCGTGCGTGCGCGTGCGTGCGCGTGCGTGTGCGTGCGTGTGCGTGCGTGCGCGTGCGTGCGCGTGCGTGCGCGTGCGTGCGCGTGCGTGCGCGTGCGCGCGCGTGCGTGCGCGTGCGTGCGCGTGCGTGCGCGTGCGTGCGCGTGCGTGCGCGTGCGTGCGCGTGCGTGCGTGCGCGTGCGTGCGCGTGCGTGCGCGTGCGTGCGCGTGCGTGCGCGTGCGTGCGCGTGCGTGCGCGTGCGTGCGCGTGCGTGCGCGTGTGCGTGCGTGTGCGTGCGTGTGCGTGCGTGTGCGTGCGTGTGCGTGCGTGTGCGTGCGTGGGCGTGCGTGTGCGTGCGTGTGCGTGCGTGTGCGTGCGTGTGCGTGCGTGTGCGTGCGTGTGCGTGCGTGTGCGTGCGTGTGCGTGCGTGTGCGTGCGTGTGCGTGCGTGTGCGTGCGTGTGCGTGCGTGTGCGTGCGTGTGCGTGCGTGTGCGTGCGTGTGCGCGCGTGTGCGCGCGTGTGCGCGCGTGTGCGCGCGCGCGTGCGCGTGCGCGTGCGCGTGCGCGTGCGCGTGCGCGTGCGCGTGCGCGTGCGCGTGCGCGTGTGTGTGTGTGTGTGTGTGTGTGTGTGTGTGTGTGTGTGTGTGTGTGTGTGTGTATGTGTGTGTGTGTATGTGTGTGTGTGTAAAACCAAGCATTCTTACAAGAATCGTGAACGTCTTCTTTTCGTTGTTCTCTGAATTATAGGAAATTGTCAAATGAAAATATTGTGACGAGAAATTTACATTTTGAAGCTCACACCGATTCCTTGGCGTACAGCTAAAGGCTCTTGGCAAGTTAACTTGAAGGCCTGAGTTCGAGCATCATTGTGGAAAAAAAATTTGCTGATTGAAAACACTGTTGCAAGTTTATGTAGTAGTATAATATAGCAGAGCAGTTAGAAATTATGCCAGAAAGTATGTACCATTGTCACATTACTTGTTAATAGGTATCACTTGCTCCTTGACCCCCCTCCTTTGGGAGAAAATTTATTAAAAATTATTTGTCAATTATAACAAGAATAGAAAAGAAATCTTGATAGCTAATGAGGAAGCTCTCTATAATTCTATTGAAATACGTGTTAAAAAATGTTATCACTATGTAATGAAATATTACAAGATTTTAAAATGTTCCACGTTTCAAATTGAAATAAAAATTTGCTATCTGTTACAAAAACGGCTGATAATGAATTTACTGTTATATTTAATCAAAATTAAGCACATATTAAACCAAAGGGGACAAAAATTATCAAAACTGGTTTGAGAACAGGAAACAAAATTTTAAAGTAATAAAACATTTTGAAGAAGAGAAGTACCATATTTAATTGAAAACGAATTATGGTTTGAAACCAACAAAAAATAAATTATAACACTTTAAAAGATATGAAAATCATCTTGTCAGTTTATGGGTTGCAAAAGAATACAACTTTGTAGGGAAAAAATGTCATGCATGCATTTTAGGAAAAAATGACAAGATACAGTAATAAATCCAAAAAATGTCTCAACCTACAAACATTTCAGATTTATGCTCATAGATTTGGGAATGAAGAATTTAACGGCCGAGGTGGTTGTGAGGGGGTCAGAGCAGTCAGCTGTTGGGAAGCAAAGAGAAAGAACTGAGAAAGGGGCCAGCTGCAGGTGAGCCTTGGAAGATTATGTTAAATTCATTTCTGCAATGTAGAGTTGTTTTTAATTCAATTTTAGTTCAATTCCCAGAAGTGGGTGTATTATAAAAACTTTATAAAGAAGATAGTTGTTTTTATTTGTTGATTGTTGTCATTTTGTTTTGTGTCTATTATTAAGAAGAAAAATATACAAAGTTTTATATTAATTTAAGAACTAAAGAACAAAATTGAGCTGTACAAAGAGAGAAAAAAATGAAGGGCAATTCACATGAAAAAAATCTCTATATTTGTTTATCAAAAATGATATTAAACACGAATTATCAAAGCTCTGAACACCAGAAACTAATGGAAAAGTTGAATAATGCCTCATTACCTACAAAATTCTGAAGTAAAATGTTAAAACTGTGATTCATGTACAACTTAAGCATTTCAAAAAATAATAACACCCAGACATTTGAGTATAATCTGCAATACCTACAGCTGAAAGCAAATTGTAAGCAATGTGTCAGGGTGTTAAAAGATACTATGTGACTAATGAAGTTCTTAAATAAATAGATAAAATATTAATATTAATTTAAGAACATATACCGATAGCAAAAATGATATATCAATTATCTATCTACATAAATAAAATTGGAATGTGTCTGCAATTTCTAAACACAAGTCTATTTTAATCTCACTAAAAACCAATTCCACTGTTCTCAAGATTTTCTGTTTGGGTTAATCTCTGGAAGGTCTAAATCTCAATCCCATCATTTCCATCAAATTCAGAAGGAAGATATACTGAATTTTTTCTAATCTGCTATGTAAATAAAACCAAATCTTTCAATACTTAATATTATTTATTTAATGGTTAATATGATAAAAGGCAATTGACATGTGATGTATTATGTATGTATTATTATGTAATAAATTATTTTTAAAGAAAGATGATTAAAATTTGTAAATTCTTCACTCAATCTATTAGTCTTGCTAGGACTCTGATTGAAAAAAAAATTGTGATTGCATAAAGGAAGCATGTAAGTTTTCTTTGAATCTTTTGGATGTTTTAACTTATTCTTACAAATTTTTTGTCCAGATGAAAAATTTAAAACTATTTCACATGATGCAATGATTGTTCTGTGCTATTTATTAAGAATTAATTATAATAATAATAATAATAATAATAATAATAATAATAATAATAATAATAATAATAATAATAATAATTCTTTATTGCACTATTTCCTCAATAAATTCACATTCACAAGTATATTAGAAAGGACAAATATTACCATATATGATAAAAATCTGATAATATAAAGTAAATAAAATAATAAAGAGAATTCAATTTAGTATGTAAAATAAACAAATGTGGTCTGAGGAAATGGCAACAGCAAGTCTCACTGTAATCACTGATTTTCAGACTGACCGATGGGAATTACAATAATTACTTCAATATAATAAAGAATATAATTCAAAATAATAAACCAATACAATAATTGCAAACTGTAAACATTAAAATACAGTAAAATTTACAAAAAGGTCCATTACAGGGCAAGACAAAATGTACCATAAGCTATTGCTTATTTGACTTGACCTTAAAGATGTATGAATTGAAATCAGAAAGAAAGTACCAAAAAACTTGAGTATGGAAAGATTTGCTAAAATCCTTGAGGGAAGAAAAAAGTCGTGAATTGCCTGAATCTTACATCTATAAAATTTTGTGGGGGGAAATGCGAAAAGAAATTCAATATAATAAAACCAAAAATGTTATTTTTGTGTGTTTCTACTTGACTTCCCCACGATTCATACACTACACGGACACCTGTTGTTATTTAAATATTGGGGTTAATATACAGCTAGATAGATATAGATGAATACCATTAATTATTAATTTAAACTATATTTTTTACTAATTTTTCTCTAAATATTTTATGAAGAAATAAAACGTGGGACAGAAATCACTACACACCACGTTTATGGTGAAACAAGTGCCTACTCTTCGACAGAAATATAACATACCTTTACAAGACGCTAAATTTGAACACCAACTCTTTCCATTCCTGTTAGACAAAACACATGAAGTCTTACAATGAGAAACTTTCAGTGTTCGAATTAGGAATTGTAGGGAAAAAACAGAGGCATTGGCTCTTTGACCGTGAATGCGGGGCTAGCAAACTACGTGTTATAATTCTCGCTCCCAGCCCTTTCGCATTAGCCCTTCTGCAGTGCTGCGCTCGAACGGGCGACTAACTAAACGGACCTTACTAAACTATACTTGGGTTATTCTAATGTGGCGGCTGAGGGCAGAATCTCCAATATGGAATTCTGTCCGACTTTTTGAGTCATTCTCACTCCTGGCGCAACATGTCGCATGATCGCGACCACATCACGCAGTACTGCAGATCAAGTGACTCAAGCGGCAGGACTGAGAATGACTCAAAAAGTCGTGCCAAATTCCATCTTGGAGATACTACCCTCAGCCGCCACGTTAGAAAAACCCAAGTACAAGCGGTGGTGGGGACGATGACCAAATACTATACAATAAAGGACACTTCGCGATATATCGTGAAACACTGATGCAAGCTCCATCTAGGGGCAGAACCTGGTAAAAACTCGTACAGTGCTCTGTAAGTATTTGTTTTCTGCTCGATTTCTTTTTATTTGATTGCCTTTTTGCTCGATTTCTGGAAAATGTTGAGTCCTATATATTGGTATATTGGTTGTGTAGTACCTTGCCACATGATGGTTGTAGGAATGCTTTATCGAATGTGGATGAAAAGCAAAAATGAAGAAACTCGCATATTCTGATTAATTAGTATGTGAATGTCACCCTTTTCTTTCTTATCGCAATAAATTGGCTATTGGTTTGTTTTCTAAGCAAGCAGAGATATTAACGTATTGATACCGTGCTTTTGAAAGAAAGCAAATGAAAAAATATCAAATGTATCACTGGAAGTGTTAAGGCAAGAGAAATCTTGCATTTGTAACCACGTTATTCTTGAAACAGATAAAACATAACTTTTGTACATTATTGTTTACCTTAATTTGAGCCCTTCAATATAACTAAATCACAAAGAGAGTAGGTAACAATTAGTCTCATTTCGTTGGATTGATTTTTTTTAAAAATGTATTTCTTCCATAAGAATCAAGTGACGTTTCTATTTGGTGCTGAATTACCAGGTTTGGACACTAGGAGCGCTAGTGGGAACTTGTTTCCATCGGTTGCGTGGAAGAACGGGGAAGTGTCCTGTATTGTCTCTATAGTATTTGCGATGACTTAAGATGATGATGTAAACCCGTTGAATCCGTAAAAGGGCGAGGGCCTCCTGTCAGAACACGAGTGGTTCTGCTTAACTCTTAATGTAATGATTTACGATAATCCAAGTCAATTATCATTTCCTTTAAATGAAAAAAAAGAAAAAATACCAATAGACTGATATAAATTATATTAAAAAAGACAAATGACGGCAGCGCCGCGCACGAACATTTTTTTAAAATTAAATGAATGAGCGGAAGAAAGGGAAACATGACACGAACATTTCATAGAGCACAATTTTTGAAATCGTTTGAAACAACAATCATCAAAATTGGACCAGGGATTCGATTAATTTCGAGAATTTTAGTAATCGTGCATTTCAGCGGAATGAAAAAGAATATGTAGGCGCCATTGTTGCCGTGAAGAAAATAATAACAAATAGTTTTTTCGTAAATATTAAGAGAACGCCTGAAGGGAAAGGGGTTAGAATTTGGCAGAATAAAAGAGCAAAAATTATCGAAATTTTTGAAAGTAGTGACAATTTTTGAGGACGCCTAGGAGGCGAGATAAAAATTAAGTGCTATATTTTCATTTAGAAAAATATACGAAACAAGAGACATATTGTCGTGACGTCATGAGAAGATAGCAAGCGGTGATTTGCAATATTTAATTAAATAAGGCATTGAGAGGCGAATCAGACGATACGGTAATTATCGTAGGAATTTTGGACACGATGTAGAAGCAACCAGAGGTCAGGAAAACGCTGATAAGTGAGAAGAATAAATATTTTTGGTTATGCTGTTCGGCTCAATAAGCGGGTGATCCGCTTTTGTTCGCCGCGAAACCATATAAGCTGGAGGACAACAATGCCAGTCAGTCAGAGAGAGAGATGAAGTTTTGCTCGGAGCGTGAACGTGAGATCCGTTTTAGATGTTGCAGGATTTTTAATTATTGTTACGAGTTTAAAACTTAAAATCATTTTATTTATTTGATGGCGCGCGAACTGTGTAAAAATACGCGCACGTAAATTGATAAACAGTGGCGATATAAGAGAGTTTTGTTATTATTGCGATGTAAACAATATTTGTCGGATAATTTGCGTGTTGTGTTTAATAGCACGAATGCCAACGCTATTCTGGCTTGATATTAAAAGGGGGAACGCAAGTAAATTTTTCTACGAAAATAACATGGTGTATTGGCGCGTAGTGATTTTGAACATTCGGCGGTTGTAACGCGGGATAAGCCGAAACAGTCATAAACTTGCGTATGCTAAGGCGGATTCCGCGTGTGATGAACAAAGTTTTGCGCGATGGTGATGTCCATGGAGATGACGGTGGCCGGAGCATAGCGGTCATTGTGCACTTACGGGGCGCGAGTTGGCAGCTGGCGACGAACGTGACTTGCGCCACACACCGCGGTGCCGAACCAACAAACAGAGAAGTGCAATGACTAATTTGTTTTCGGTTACTACGAAGACGCATTCACGAAGAAGACCAAGTAATGTTAAACTTGTACAGATTAAGAGTCGATAAGCCAATAGTTCAGAATGCGCATTCGGTATGAATGAAATTTTTGTAAGTTTTTCAGGATGAATGGTTTTTCTTTTAATTTTTGTATCAATTGAATTTTTTTTTGTTGACATTGAAGGGTGTTTTTTTGTTTACGTGCTTATTGTCATTGTTTAATGAAAGGAAAGAATCAGTTAGCAACAAAAGAGAAACGGATAGAATATAGCACGATGAACACAGTTGTGTTTATCGGTAAAACCTCTCAATGACGTGTTGTGATTTCTGGTAATTAGATGCTGACTCGCGTGCGTTGCACGAGTACCACGTTTCGGTCCCTGAACAGGGGCCATCACAAGTTCACGCCCGCATAAATTTTTAGAATTATGAAAAGTTAGCTAGTAAACGGGCATATTAAAGTATATAATAGAGGGAGTAGCCGATTTTGTTACATTAAGTTGAACCAGTCCCTAAGAGGTTTTTAGTTTTTACACTAACATTTACACTTTAGCTATTTACACTTATTCACATTTACCACTTCCTTTCACTATTGTCATTTGTTTCTCTTGAGCATTCCATGTTTCCCTGTTCCTTGCTATTCTTGACCATATGTTGCCATAAACATTCTTAAAGACATCTACCCATCTTTGTTTAGAACGTCCTCTGCTTCTTTTTTCTTGACTTGGGTCCACAAGCGGGATTTCGGATCTTTTTTTTGGGGGGGGGGGCAAAGGATCCCCCGCGTACTATTGTAGAAAGTTCCCCTAAACCAAAAGACATTGGGTAGTTACATAATAAATTAACATAAAAAAGGTTTCTTGGCCCCCGATCACCATCCACACCTCTCTACAGCCAGAAACGTGTTTTTTTTCGATTTTATTATTTTTCGTCAACTTAACACTATTTTATCTGATTGAAAAAAAGAAAAACAAAAATATAGTTTATACTACTCTCAGAAAAATGTTTACTTTCTCACATACGTACTATATACTGAGTAATATACGCAATATAGAGAAATTTACGTAATGCTGCGGAAAATCGCTATCGAGAATTCAACGAAAATACTTGTTTTGGGGTTTCCTGATACCAAAAGAGTGGGTTTCTTTTTTAAGTCCATCTGCCCGTCTGTGAACACCAATAGTGCCTAAACCATAGTAGGATTATTTTTCAGACTGTATAGTCCGCGATCGAGCTGGCTCGAAAATTTTGAAAAACTTTCTTCAAAATGTACTTTACAAGAACCCGCCGGACATTTTCTAAATTTTCTCAAAAATTGCTCCAAATCTTTTCTTTTATTTTCTTGTAAAAATAGAGTAAAATACACTTATAAAGGTCGTATATGACCGATTCTCACGGACTCTGAATTTCACTTAAACTCTGAATTTTCGAAAATTGCAAACTTGAATTTTTTTGGCGTCTTCTTACAATTACAAATTAAAGATAGCGATTTTTTCTTCAAATGAAATTTGTTCTCCATAATTAGTTCTTTCGTTATGGTCATGTACATTTTTTGACAATTTTAGTCGTTTGATGTGTGCAATATTTGCAATTTTAAAAAATTACAAAAAAAGATGTTCTCAAAAAAGCACGATATCTTTTCTTTAAAGTTTTGGTAGGGATAGTGTGAAATACACTATATAAGACGACATAAAAACCATATTGCTCTATTTTTTTTTCAAAATTTACAAAAATGGAATTTTTTTTCAAGTGTCACGTCCTTAATATTTACATTAGCGGCAATTTGTTCACTGTTTGTGATCAAATTATTGTATTTATGAGTGCATTTACTTTAAATAATGTCATATCAAGTTTCTCGAAAACTCAACAGTTTTCTGTTAAAATAATTTCAAAATTTCGCATTTTCAGAAACGCAAAACGTCATTTTCTCAAAAATGGCTCCAAATTTTTTCTTCAAACATTTCTAATAGACAATGCTAATTGCATTGTTTAAAACGACATAAATTTCGTTTTGAGGAATTTATTTGTTTTTCAAAAATTACACAAATGGAATTTTTGTAAATATATACATCGCTGTTAATATGCTTATTTCCTGCTATTTGTAAACACTATTGCATTTGTGAGAGAATGTGCCTCAAATGTCTAAACAAAGTTTTTCCGAAACTCAAAAATTCTCTATGAAAAAGAGTTTCAAATTTCTCATCTACAGTAACGCTTAAACACTATTGCCTTAAAAGCGGCTCTAAATTTTTCAATGAAAATTCTCATTTATGTCGAGGTTTTACTCTTATTTAATATTCTTAAAAGCAATATTTCGGTTCTACTATTAGAAAACCGAAAAATTGAGAAAATGTCAAAAAACGTACTTTTGGCAAGAGAATGGAGCAAGGAAATTCACTAAGGGAATGACTGTGCCATTCTGTAGCACAACTAGTTTAATATTTTCTCAGCGCCAAATTCAAACACAAAATTTGTCTTTGAAAAAAGAAATAACAATAATTTTCACTCTCCGTGAACCCTGGGACAGGCTTGAAAAAATGTCAAAAGTTCCTCTCAAAACACAAATCATTGAGAGAATGAGGCAAGACCGTAAAACCAGTCCACACCAAGAAAACGTCACTACGAGAACGTCTGTGCCATTCTGTAGCACAACTAGTTTGATATTTTCTCAGCGCCAAATTCAAACACAAAATTTTTCTTTGAAAAAAAAAAATAACAATAATTTTCACTTTCCGTGAACCCTGGGACAGCCTTGAAAAAATCTCAAAAGTTCCTCTCAAAACATAAATCGATGTGGCTTTTCTTCAGATTTTTATACTATCGCTACCGCTTACGCGGTATAGAGAAAATGTAATACTGCGCGAAAAACGAAGAATTTTTGGCAGCAAAACTCTTATTGCCGAACCCTGATAACGAAAAAGTGAATACCTCCAGGTAATGAATTTAGAAGAAAAAAATCCTCTAACACGTACGAGAATCCATGTTTTGTGGGTCTTTGATACCGAAAAATCGATTGACCGCAAAACGTCCTTCCGTCTGTGTCTGTCTGTAGGTGAACAACACTAGCGCATCATGTGTAGGATTTTTCCTAAATTGAAGAAATCCCTGACGAACTGGCCTGAGTCGAAGCTCTGCGATTTTGAAAAATATTCATTATTTTGGGGGTACTTTACATGAAGCCCCAAGGACATTTTCAAAATGATCTCAAAAGTGGCTCGATTTTTTTAAAATTTCTTGTAAGAATGAAGTGAAATTCGATTATAAAGGTGGCATAGGTCCAATTTTCACTGTTAACACTGAATTTTTGAATGCTAGTCGTTTTCGCGCAATATTACGTGCAATATGTGAAATTAAAAAAAATAACAAAAACAAGTTTTTTTAAAAGGCTCCAAATGTTTTCTTTAAACTTTTGTTAAGGATAGTGTTACATGTACTCTCTGAGATACATGCCAGATACGATATACATGCCATATCTATTCATTCGTTATTTTCAAAAATTACAAAAATTATTTTTTTTACTTGTCTCTCACGTCGATAATATTTACATTAGCGTCGATTTGTTCACATGATTGCTTTTGCGAGAAAAAGTGCTTTAAATGATGCCCGATAAAGTTTATCGAAAACTCAAAACTATTCTGTGAAAACAAGCTCAAAATTTCACATTTTTAGAAAGGCTCAAATGCCATTTTCTCAAAAAGGCTCCTAATTTTTTCTTCAAACGTTTCATACGGATAGTGCTATTTGCACTGGTTAATATGATGTAAAGTTCATTTTGCTATATTCTTTTTTTTTTTCTTTCAAAAATTACACAAATGTAATTTTTTTAATATCACTCACACCTTTGATATGAATATTTCGATATGTATACATTATTAAATTTGTGAGCGGCAAACGACTTCCAATGAAGTTTTTCGAAAACTCAAAAGATTTCTGTGAAAAAGTTTCAAATGACGCATTTACAGTAACGCTTAAATATTATTTTCTTAAAAACTGCTCCCAATTTTCAACAAAAATATCTTTGTAGGAAGAGATTTTACCCTTCTTTAATATTCTTAATATTTTGGTTATTTTGGTAATACTAATATTTTGGCTATACCGTTAGGAAACGAAAATTGAGAAAATGTGGAAAACTATTAACTCTGGACGGCGAAAGTCGTCAGCTGGCAAAGGATAGGGCAAGACTGTAAAGCTCACCCAGACCAACGAAATTAGAAAACCAACTAGTCCGATAAAGCCTGTGCCACTCCGTAAGCCAACTAGTTTCAATTGCTGAACTGTAGCTTAAAATACAAAATATAGTAACAAATTTTCTCATTTTCCTGTCTTTAAATCACATTGACTTCAAATACATTTTGAAAATGTCTGCAACAGTTCTGGGCATTTATTTCAGTTTTTATTATAAATTTGTAATATAAATTGTTCTGTTGTCCGAAAAAAATTAATTTTCATTTGTTATAACAATGGAACCGACATTTTGATTAAACAACAGATTTACGTTTATAATAACAGAAAAGTGAAATTATTATAACATTGAGGATAACAGAAAATATTCAGTTGAGATAAAATGTTCGATTTTTTCTCTGTGTACACTTGGCATCAAACTATCACGCATTAGTCACACTATATCTTACATTATAATGATAAAAACATACAATGTATAATAAAATAAAACGTTTTACACAACATAATTTGTATATTTTCACTTTCTCCCTTTTTCTAAATTGTAAACGCGCAGTTTTTGGTCTCTACCACCCTATATTTTCACGCTAGAACTGCCGGATCACAGAAAAGTAAATCAATTGGTACCTCTCAAATTCGTACGTTTCGCAGCATAGACCATCTTCGGTTTTTTTAAAGATCCGTCAAAGAAAATCGTTTTTCTACATGGACAAGGTCTCTACGCTTCTGTAGATTACAAGGCATGCTGAAAAAACACGTGATTTTTATCGCACCGCGGACCCACGAATCGTTGTTTCGTGAGAAGAACCTATTTTTCGGCGTTTGAAATATTTAAGAACGCTAGCAATGGAAAGAATTCATATGATCATTATATACTTAAATTTGAGTGTTATAACTCATGATTTTAGGCTCGAATCTGCTAGTTTTCTCAATAAATAACGTTTAAAAGCAATATAATTGGATGATGATTTATTGATGATGATTGATAATTGAGGCAACTCAATTATTTAAAGAAAAATCAGATTTGCTCGTAAACGCTCATTTTAAATTGAGAAAGATTAGAAGCAATGCTGATTATATAATAAATACCTTGTTCGGAGAATCCCCAGGGGAGGACCAGTTATCGCATTAGGTTCAGACCATTCTACAAAAATACTCGGTCTTTTCTGGCATACCGGAAATTACATGTGGTATCTAACACACAGTGTTAAAACTCCACCTTTTGCCGACTCTCGGGACTGGATCAAGAGAAAAGTTTTTTTATGTAACAGCACCGCTTTATGATTTCTTGGGCCTAGTCACATCTGTAACAATAAGACATATTTAAAAAATAAGGTATTCTGCCATGACTTCGTTTAGAGCTTCTACTGAACCGATTGTAGTATTTTTTTCCTTTAAATGAAAGAATGTGATCCCTAGATGTGTTATCAGATATTGTTTGTGTTGATTCACCAATATTTACGGTGTAAATTAATTAATTAAATCATTCTGTAATAGCATGCTTATCAATAGTCAATTATTTTCTTCCAAAAGGTGGCTGTTTCAAAATCGATTATATGAAACGCTAGATGTGAGACCGCGCTGCTTCATGGTGTCGTTGCTTGATGTTTTGTTTTGATTGTTGAGATTTGTTTACAATTCGTCAAGGTTTTGTTTCAGTGTAATAATTGCATTGTGGCGTTGACAGTTTGCATGTATTTGCTTTTGTGATGTATTTTGTAGAGAACATTCGGACAGTGGGTTTTGCTCGGTTGTACTGAAGTAGTGAAGTTGTTCACAGGTTATGTCGAATTCCGAATCGTTGCCCACGCGCCCCAAAAGACGCAAACGTACATTAACTGGACGCAGGGAAAGAGAGTCAGCGTAGGTGTCGTGATAGTGAGGTCACTTCGTTTTCTATTGGGTCGTTGTCTATGAAATGTCAGTTTTGTTCTGCTTTGTACTTCCCATGAGAGAAATTTTGCAAACGAGTTTACTCTGTGTTGCTTAAATGAGAAAATAAGTTTACATTCGAGCAATATGCCAGAAGTAATTAAATTTGTTTATAGATGATGACACATCAAAAAACTTTAGAAATAATATCCGTCAGTATAATAAATAGTGCTCTTTCTTTTGTGTCATTTGGTGTATTATTGAAATATGTGGGGCATATTGCATTGCCATCTGGTCATGAGTCATACGTGTTCAAAATTTTGGGAACTCCACATCACAGAATATCTTCGTTATACCCTGAAGATCCAAACAATGCAACATATTGTGAACATTAGTCTGGGCACAGTATTTTACATTTATCTCAGATCTCACCGTCAAATGTTGAAGGGTTCTCACTAGTAAGACTTAAAATATTTTTAGAGTTGTTGTGGGAACGTAAGCTGGACTGGGATGTCAATCTAGATCCAAACTTACTTCATCAGTGGGAAGTTTTACTCTTAGGGGTACCTTTATTGACAAAGCTGATTTTTCCTAAAAAGGTGACACTCGGTGGGGTGGCCAGTTAAATTCTAACAGGATTCACAGATGCTTCACAAAGATCATATGGTTGTTGTGAATATGTAGTCAGTGAAAACTCTCAGGAAGGACGGACAAGTTCTCCGATAGCATCGAAATCAAAGCTGGCACAACTATTTCTCGTCTTGAATGATGTGGCGCAATCTTGCTGGCTAAATTCATGGCAAAAGTTTATAAGGCTGTGTCTAGTTTGTAACGTCAAATCTGTATACTTCTTTACAGGTAGTACTATAGTGTTGCATTGGATGAAACATGGTCCAAATAAATCAGATGCCTCCATTTCTAATAGACTTGCTTTAATTGGACAGTGTTCGCAGGTGGAGGATTGGTTACACATTTCTTCTAGAGACAACCCTGCAGATCTCATATCACGGGGAGTCCCTGCCAGAAGCCTGGCTACTAACGACAGATGGATTCATGGTCCAGAATGGATAACCCAGCCGGCATCTCACAGGAAATCTCTGCCTGAGGACGCTGAAGGCGGAAACGTACAATTACTACTTCATTCACAAACCTTTTTCACCACGCCTTGAACCGAGGAAGAATATTTTGTCTCAGAACGTACCAAAAAGTTGAACTCTTATCACAAATTGCTGAGGATAACAGCGTTGAACTCTTAACCAAAAAGTTGAACTCTTATCACAAATTGCTGAGGATAACAGCGTATTGCCTTCGAGGACGAGAACTTTAATATTGCCAAAGAGAGCCGGTTCGCTCACTACAAACGAGCTACGAAATGCTCTTCTACTAATTGAAAAGTTAATTTAGAAAGAATCCTTTTCTGCTGAACATGGCGCACTGTCCACCAAAAGAGAGACTGCTAAAAATTCAAACCTCTTGAGTCTTACGGGAGGAATCGCTAAATCAATATAAAGGATGGATTAAAATGATCATGTGGATCAAGTATTGAACATTCAGCATTCAGATGGATTGGTCATCAAATGTTTTCCTTTCTGAAGTTTTGCCGAATTATATTTGACCTCTTCTGAGAAACTGATACAAAATTTTGATCATATGGACAGTGACAATTATATATTACAATTAAATAAGTGACAGTGGTATCAAGTGAATTACTGAACATTGAAATTATATAATGAACGAAAATTCAAAAAATATAATTTCCCAACAACTATTACTTACATATTACAGCAACTCGCTCAGTTAATATAGACATACAGCAAGGAGGTGGTTCTTAAGGCATGTTTTGAAGGATGTTATCAGCTCTTTTTTATATTAGCTGGAAGCTTATTTAAAAGTTATGCTGCAATGTAATGTGGATCTTTAATAGTAAAAACTTGCTCATGTATACCCTGTGATAGTCCTGGGATATAAATTGAATTACATTATTTACTACATTACTAATAATACAATGCCTCATTGAAAACAAATGAAAGTACAAATAATCGTCACTTTTGCAGTGGTACATGGTTAATAATTACAGAAATGAATATTAAAGCAATTCAGATATCTTATATGGACACACACAAATCCGGTGTCATTTAAGGAATGGTTTGAAGGATTTATAATCTGTTGGTTTTATGGTAATTGGGAGAAAATTAAAAAGCAATGCAGAAAGGCTCTTTGTTAGTTGAAGACTTGCTGGTGTTTATCCTGTGTTTGTTTCTTAATACTAAGTGTAGAGTGTTAAAATGGGCAGTATTTCATTTTTAAAGTAGAAGTCTTTGCAAGACTCTCTTGGTTTAATTTTAAATATGCTGTTGAGACACTTCTTTCGAAAGACCATTAACCTATCGATATTTATGTGTTGAATCTCCCTAAATTTCAGTAGCATACTGTACGTGTGAGTGGATTATGTGATAGGTAGTAGATTGTTAGAAGTGCTCCAGTTTCAAGGTATCAGGATAAGTATATTTTGAAGAATACACTGGATTTTATTTTATTACAGAGAATACAGATATATTTTAAGTTAGATTTTGATCAATGAATTTTGCTACAAATTTATAACGGTCTGTCTGAATCACAACCTTGTTATCATCTTCCATTTAAATGTTTGTTTGAGGGTAATTAGGAATAAGTTTAAAGTTTATTAAGACAGTTTTTGCCACATTTAATTAACTGATTCAGAGACAAGTAACTTTTTTTAGTTTATTTAAAGATTCTATCCGATTAGTTTCTCAATGACTTGGGCCCATTACTTACTAAAGTTGTATCATCAGCATAAGAAATTACAGAGAAACCTGAGGAACTTGGAATATCATTAACATCAGAAATAGCAATGGTCTGCCTAGCATTGATCCCTGTCGCACTCTTGTGGTAACTGTCAAAATTTGACCCAACTTTAAATAATGTATTTTCGGAATGTCACAACATTTCTGTACATTATACTTGGCTTTTTCTAACGTGGCATCTAAGCGTAATATCTCCAAAATTGAATATGACACGGCTTTTTGCGTCTTTCTCGGCCCTGCCGCAAGAAATCGCATAATCGCGACCGTACCAAGCAGTGCTGCAGATCAAGTGACTAGCCAGCGCCCTCTGGAGTATTCCGGAGGGCGCTGGACTAGCGGCACGACCGAGAAAGACGAAAAAATCTTGAAGATACTACCCTCAGATGCCTCGTTAGAAAAACCCAAGTAGTATATACTGCGGGTTTTACTTCGCTGCGTCATCAGACACTTGATCAACTGTTACTGTGCCGTCCAATCGAGACTTTACACGTCACTACAGTGACGTCATGATAATGGCGTTCTGCTTTCCGATTTGATACCGAAATAGCTGATATCCTTTCAAACGCAGCTCTGTTAAAACCGCAGTATCGTCATCTGCAGCAGATCTGCGCACGAACTACGAACGGACCCAGGGCGTGGCCACAGGCCACATTTTCCCCGGTCTCTTTATTTGGACACTGACAGTCTCGCATCGTGGCACCAGTGTGAAACCAGGAATCGAAAGAGTTGGAGTTAAAATTTAGGTATGTTATGTTTTTGTTTGTGGAAGAGGAGGCGTTTGCTTAACCTTTAAACAAGGCTGTGTCATATATGACACCTCCCGCAGTTCTTTACACGCATGCCCTTTAATTAATACCTCTTAATTACCTTCCTAGCCATTATTCAACTACACTCTGTAGAACTTATGTCGCTCTTCGTTCACTGAATGATTAGTAAGTAGTGTTGAGACTAAGTTAGTGTGTGTCATACGTGACACAGCCTTGTTGTATATGTTGCAAATTTCGCAGACTATCTAAAAATGTATTCGCGTTTTATAGCGGAAGAAGAAATTCAAAATGAACTTCTGACTAATTGAACTAATTCTTGGAATCAACAGAAACGTGATGTCAGATAATTGGTACAGCGAACTGACCAAAACGTTAACTGGCCCTTGTGGGGACAATGAGAAAGAATATAACTGAAATTTCTCAAATTTTTTTGAATGCAAACTGTTCTGTTTAGTCATTTGTGTATGAACCTGACAGAATGTTGGATTTATACACTCTAAATCGCATGAAGAACGTGATTTTATTATCATCCACGCACTCCAAGTGGCCGACTGAGGATAGGATCTGCTCTGCATCTCTCACCACTTTCTCGAATGTACGCTGTGGTGGGGGTACTGACTGGGTCTACCATCTGCGGGCCCGGGAAGTTATACTTAGGTTTTTCAAACGTGGCGGCTGTGGGTACTATCTCCAAAATGGAATGCGGCACGACTTTTCGAGTCATTCTCAGTCCTGCCGCAAGATGTCGCATGAACTCGACCGCATCAAGCGTGCTGCAGATCAAGTGACTCTAGCGGCAAGACAGAGAATGACTCAAAAAGTCGTGCCGAATTCTTTCTTGGAAATACTACCCTCAGCCGTCACGTTAGAAAACCCCAAGAATACGTACAGCTTGATCGTTTCTTCATGTCCGTCTGTCTTCATGTCCGAGGCGCCACGGACGCCTGAGTAAAGTCGGCGCCGTGGCATAAATAAACAAGTGTAAATAGTGTAGTGAAGTGCATTGTGGTACGAATGGGTGAGTGAATGTGTTGTGCATATAGATTAAGAATGAATGAGTGAATGAATGTTACAAAAAGAAAAAGAAGAAGATACGAACTTATTATGAACTTGAAACTCGACATTTTATTATTTTATGTTAAAACATCAATCGCCCAAAGTGGCATTGTTATTTAGTTTTAGTTTTTTGATTAGTTAGTATTTTTAAGTTATTTCCCTCCCTGCAGCTCCAAAAGCAGAAATGCTGGAGTTTAAGTTTGTATACCCGGATATTGAATTAACTCCCGCCTCACCAGGGTTACTGGTGAGGGGAAAATAAATAGAAAAAAAATGTCCGTCGTGCTCGCGATGCGCAGTAGCTCAGAGGAGTCCTTTGCCCGAATCGCAACTCCGAAAGGGGAGCCCTGCTGAGTCATGCGCTGCCAGCGCGATCAAGGGCTCGACGACAGACACATTCCAGAACCATAAACAGGCGCGTCGGGCTGCACGCGCAAGGCTACACATAGCTACAGTATCTTTTCGTATTCGTTCCGATACTTTTCGTTAGAGTCCGTGCTTGTGTAGTGATTATTGTTTCTTTGTGTTTTTTAACATCATGGCACCGCATTTGAGTAAATTAACGGGAAAGTAATTCACAGCCAAACATCGGAAGTTGTGACTAATGTAAATAAATGAAAAAGAAAGTAGAGAAAGGCGTGAACAGCCTTCGAGCTGTGCACAATTATCCAAACTTTTCCACATTCCAATAATCTCTCATAATCTCTCTGTGGTGCACTTCTTTGTTAATATCAGAGCTGTGATTTCTCTTTGGGTTTTCATTAGGCTGAAATTATAAACAAGCAGTAAAATTATAGGATGCAAAATATTATTTTGAATGTAAGCTGCATTTAATTAATCTCTTATTAATTAATATTAACATTTTATAGCGAATTTCTAGAAACTCCAGTAAATAGAATTTCAACATAAGATATAAGTTCACATGTAAGGTCGCATTATTAAATTAGCAATGAATAGTTTTTTTATAGTGTAGTAGGTATATAAAATTTAAAAAACCACTGCATGCCAATATTTAATTTAAAAGATTTTTCACTGAATTGACAGAAATTTGTATTGCTCAGTAATTAGAAAGATGCTGAAAATTGTCTTTCTCTTCAGTTGTAGATAAAAAAATATTTATAAAATGTAGGTAAAAATTTCATTCTTAACTAAAAATGTATATTTACTGTTCCTGTTTCTTGAGATGCACTATTCTCCTAAGCTCTGCTATTGGCTTCAGGTTCAAGTGTCCATATCTGTATAAAAGTATCAAGGGTCCTCCATCCAGTTTTTTCCTTCAATGTGTTTTGCTTCCTTAATTTTTTTTTTTTTTTTCTGATGCAGTGAGATACAGCTCTTTCATTATTTAGGTTTTATGAAAACCTAAGAATTATTTCTTATTTTATAAACATATTTTTATATATTAAATTAAAAAATACTACTTTTTAATAAAAACTTATTTTGATAATTTTATATTAAATAAGGAGTTGCAAAGGCATATCCAGAATTTTCACCAGGGGGCAAAACTGAGTTCATAATTATTAAGTATTATTAATTTTTAAAAATGTAATATAAAGTTGTAATTAATATAAAATTTAACATAAATAACATCAAAATATTAGTATATGTTTAGCTAAATACATTTTAGTAAAGTACACTTGTCTTAAATTAAATCTGACGTTAATTTGCGTCGAAATTTGACTAAAATTTGTTTCAAAACATTTTCAGCAAAATTCTAAAACTCTTTTTAAGGAATATGTAGCTCAATACAGGTAATTTGAATTTATTGATGTAGATTAAAAGTTTAAAAAAATTTCAAATGGCCCACCACCTTGCATCTACTTCTCATAGTGACAAAGCTAGAAAAGGAAAGAAATTATGCCACACTTAGCGCAGAGTTTTGTTAATGAGGAAACATTGAAGTCTGTAACAAATCCATTTTTAATGGAAATATGTGATGCTTTAATAGGGGTAAATATACCATTCCAAGAAGTAGCAAATCCTATGTTTAAAGGATTTCTAGAGAAATATGCACAGCAGGATATCTCGGACCCATACACAAGATACAATATACAACATAACAATAATAACATATCTTTGTTATCTTTAGAAATTAGAATCAGTAGGTTTTCTTCAAATGGAGTCTTTAAAAATTGTTCAAACCTCAAAGTGTCTGGAATTAATGTTCGGAGATGTGGGTGAGACTGCAATGGAGAAGTAACAGAAAGTGTTAAATTCAAAGGGTGACTTGCAATTTCTCCAAAGAGTAAAAAAACATTATTTGTGGTGAAAAATCAGAAAAGACAATGCATTGAGTTAGATTTCGACTTTGAAGTGTGCTCCAATTATGTCTTGTGATGTAAAACAGTTATTTTCTGCAATCAAAATCTTTTTTCTGATCAAAGAATGAATTTAACATTGAACATTTAAAAAACATTGTTTCTTGTTCACTACAAATGGCTACACTTACACAAGGCAATATAATTAAAAATTTAAGTAAAACAAAATTTCATTGTGTATGTTTTGTCCACTTTTATCCTGCATCGTGCATATTTGGCTATTTGATAGGACCTGTTTGAATGCATATTTTAGCATTTGATAGTGCATGGGAATCCTGTCTCTATTTATGTAGAACATAAATACTTGAATTCAATGGCAGAAAGCTGTTTTCATCTAAACGCTTGAATTTTTTAAAAAAGCATGTATTGTTCGTGCTTTATTCCTTTAAAAATTGTTCAAATGATAGTTAAAATGTAAGACAGACATATTACATAATCATTAACAATAACACGAGATAGTACTGTGTGCGGTAGTATTATATGATGATTACTAGTTATTATATGATGGATTTTGAAATAACATTAAATGAAAATAAGGACACCGAAAAAAATTTCGCCATGGAGGACGATGTGAATATTATGACATTATTTAAAGCATATGGACTCATAAATATAATATGGTGAAGAAATCGCCGCTAATCTAAATATTACCGACGTCAGAGAAGTCAAAAAATTACATTTTTCTAAGTTTTGAAAAAAAAAACAAAAGAATAGAGCAATATAAAGTTTATGTCATCGTAAAGGGTACATTTGGCATTACTCCTACTAAACATTTAAAGAAAAATTGGAGCCGTTTTTGAGAAAATCTCGTTTTTGTTATTTTTTAAAATTGCAAATATTGCATGTACTATTGCACGAAAACTAGTATAATTTTTGGAAAATCTATATAACTTTAATGAAAGAACTACTTACGAACAAAAAATTTCATTTGAAGGAAAATCTTTGTCTTCAATTTTATAGTTGTAGGAAGACGCCGAAAACAAAATCATACTTTCGCAATTTTCGAAAATTCAGAGTCAACCGTTGTTATATACCAGAATGACGAACCATTTTTGTGTATGAAAATGTCATTTATATGAAGTAGGATATAGGGATGTCAAAAGACGATCGCGAGGGCGGTCGCTACGTGACAATTAAACAACCGGCGTTAAAGGTAATTTTCGCTAGGTGAAGAGGATGAGGAAATGACCGGGCAGAGGCGGAAATAGTATTGTTTTGTTAGAGAAAAGAGGATGATATATCATTCTAATGCTTTGGGTTTTATGAAGGACAGTGACACTCTCTCTAGCAACGCGGTAATGGGCGGGTCGGCTCCTGACATTTTACCAAGTCGAGGAAAGACTGTTGATGGACAACCACATTCGATGCAATAACTTGTAGTATAATTAAGTCTATCGTTTCTTATATTAGGATAAAACGTTCTTGTGGAAAAAGACGAAGGAATTCTACAAAGTAATAGTCAGTACGTACATAGATGTCCACCCGTGATGCGAGTAAGGGAAGTAACGGATAATAATAGCATAGAGTAAATATTTAGTCTATGATAATAGTATCGCTGGGAGAATTTGAACTTGATTGCGAACATTAGGCGGAGGACTTTATGAAGAAGGAAGATTCTGTTGCGACAACGGAGAAGATTCTACGGGGCGCCATCGAATAGAGAAGTAAAGAACGCGCGAAGATCCGCGAATATAACAAGGTTGATTTATAATTATTACAAGATAGAGAGAGCTGGTCATGACCAAAGATAATTTCATTTTGGATTAACGATGTAACAATTCATGTTTAAAATCATATTTCACACTATAATAAATTCCAATTTGTTACTTCAAAATAAAGCAGATTATCATTATTCGTTACGTGCAATCCAGTAGTAGATATTTTGAAAGATTTTCAGATTTCTCGCCACTCCGTATGGATTGAGTAATTGGTTGCAGAGTAAGTAGCAACAATTATGAACTCCAAACCCAATTAACTGAGCTAGCACGTCACAATTTTGGATGAGAAATATTAAAATTACGTAGGAAAAATTCGTAATTATTTTCTGGCGCTCAAATCAATAACTAAATTATTCGGAAAATAATTACTAGTATCATTCAAACGAAACGAGTCATGAATCTTACTTAATTAATAATTCGTAAAATTACGAATTTTGCTGGTAGAGAAGAAGGGATTGTTTCACCGTGAAAATTGGACCTGTATCACCTTTATAAGTGTATTTTACTCTATTCTTACAAGAAATGTAAAGGAAAAATTTGCAAGGGTTTTTGAGAAAATTTGAGTGTGTCCGGGGGGCTTCAAGTAAAGTACCCCAAATTTTAAAGAATGTTTTTTTAAAATTTCTAACCTTCAACTAGACCTACATTCAACCTACCATGCGTAGGTCTTCTTCAATTTTGAAAAAATCATACGCATGGTTTAGGCGTTAGTAGTGTTCACAGACGGATGGACGATTTGAAACAATACAACACTTTTTCGGTATAGAGTAACCCCAAAACGTGTATTTTCGTTGAAATCTCGAAATCGATTATCCGCAGTTTACACAACTTGTACAACGCAGTACTCGAGGACAGGTCCACCGACCTACACCACAGAGCGTGGGCCTCGCCGGGCGAATAAGAGCGGGGTCTCGCCGCCTTTTGATTCCGAGGGGAATACCAATTTTCTGTATTTTTTTCTTTTGTTTAAAAAAAATGCACATCACATTATTTGAAAAACTAATTCTGTCACACTTGCTCTGTCACACTTTTTTTCAGCTTCCTTGGCACTTAAAAGATCCATGAAATTGTTTCTGAAGATACGCAGAGCTCATTAAAAACGAACATTTAGCTTACTATTATTTTTAAAACTATGTCAATGGAGGTGTAGCCAGTATCTTATATTTCAATAAAAAGAACATTGTTGTCTTTCGTAACTTGCATAAAAGCCCAACAGTTCACAAGTTTGTTTTATATTTGACACAAAATAATCAAAAATTGGCTATCATATGTTCTTCGTGTTACTTATCTCCCATTGTCAGCTTTTCGTAAAATGTTTCTGATACGTTTTTCAGGATATTTTCTTTAAATGTTGAGTTTTACCAGATGATAACTCGGCCGGTGTGAAAAAAATTATGAGTTTGTCATAGTTCACACATTTTTATATTTTATGAGGCACAAGCATCGACCATTTAAAACGAGAAAATACTTTCACTAATCACAA